>JASANE010030484.1:0-47738 GCA_030248225.1 Trileptium ribeirensis | reverse complement strand
GGTACTTGACATTTGCTAGGCTGCACTGATTTTGCTAACAAAATATGGATCCATATTTGAGTCAGAACCTGGACATGGGAGACGATGATTTCTTTGGAAGCATACTTTGCCTGTGAATGGGGAAAATATACTTCCTGGGATAACCCCGACATCGAGAAAAGCCGTTGGCGCCCTCACTCAGACCTGCTGGTGGGCGGTCGTGACGCGGAGACTTGCCTGAAAAGCCGGACCCAGACACGAAATCCTACATGTGGTTTGCTCCACCATCTGGTTACTAAGTGTAACAATGTTATTCTAGTACCGCTGCGGGATATGCCCACGTTTGATAGGAAACCAGAGAGACATGATTTCGAGGATTGCATCCGTATGTATAATCTATTCGCTAACGCAAATGGACAGGATGAGAGACGAAAATTGATTTGTATGCCAGCTGTTCTGCGCGGACAGGCTATGTGCTCCATTGCTACTTTATCTGCCGGTACCATCAGTTTATTGGCGCCCGCTCGTTACACGTCTCACCGACTCGTTAATCAATCGTGGTGCCCACGCTAATTGGACGGTTATAAGGTTATCTTGTCTATTTGAACGGATCGTACCTATTCCAGGACTATTGCACATTGACCTTGTTCTCACTTTCGTGGTAGTTACGCGATCATCGTCATAGTCACCGGGACGCAAATACTCGTGGATGTGTCAAACCCGTCGTTGACAGCGTCAGACGCCTTGCTTGTTTCGCGGGTTGTTGTGGTTTGCACCGTTTCGTTGATTTTGAATGGTATAAACGTTTTTGTGGTAACTTAATACTTTGGGACTATTTCTGGTTGGATATTGCGATCTTTACACGTGGTATCTAAGGAATACATAGTACTTGACATTTGCTAGGCTGCACTGATTTTGCTAACAAAATATGGATCCATATTTGAGTCAGAACCTGGACATGGGAGACGATGATTTCTTTGGAAGCATACTTTGCCTGTGAATAGGCAAACTATCCCCCACTTCCTGGTATAACCCCGACGTCGAGAAAAGCCGTTGGCGTCCTCACCCAGACCTGCGGGTGGGCGGTCGCGACGCGGAGACTTGCCTGAAACACCGGACCCAGACACGAATCCTACATGTGGTTTGCTCCACCATCTGGTTACTAAGTGTAACAATGTTATTCTAGTACCGCTGCGGGATATGCCCACGTTTGATAGGAAACCAGAGAGACATGATTTCGAGGATTGCATCCGTATGTATAATCTATTCGCTAACGCAAATAGACAGGATGAGAGACGAAAATTGATTTGTATGCCAGCTGTTCTGCGCGGACCGGCTATGTGCTCCATTGCTACTTTATCTGCCGGTACCGTCGCTTTATTGGCGCCCGCTCGTTACACGTCTCACCGACTCGTTAATCAATCGTGGTGCCCACGCTAATTGGACGGTTATAAGGTTATCTTGTCTATTTGAACGGATCGTACCTATTCCAGGACTATTGCACATTGACCTTGTTCTCACTTTCGTGGTAGTTACGCGATCATCGTCATAGTCACCGGGACGCAAATACTCGTGGATGTGTCAAACCCGTCGTTGACAGCGTCAGACGCCTTGCTTGTTTCGCGGATTGTTGTGGTTTGCACCATTTCGTTGATTTTGAATGGTATAAACGTTTTTGTGGTAACCTAATACTTTGGGACTATTTCTGGTTGGATATTGCGATCTTGACACGTGGTATCTAAGGATTACATAGTACTTGACATTTCCTAGGCTGCACTGATTTTGCTAACAAAATATTGATCCATATTTGAGTCAGAACCTGGACATGGGAGACGATGATTTCTTTGGAAGCATACTTTGCCTGTGAATGGGGAAACTATCCCCCACTTCCTGGTATAACCCCGACGTCGAGAAAAGCCGTTGGCGCCCTCACCCAGACCCGCTGGTGGGCGGTCGCGACGCGGAGACTTGTCTGAAACACCGGACCCAGACACGAATCCTACATGTGGTTTGCTCCACCATCAGGTTACTAGGTGTAACAATGTTATTCTAGTACCGCTGCGGGATATGCCCACGTTTGATAGGAAACCAGAGAGACATGATTTCGAGGATTGCATCCGTATATATAATCTATTCGCTAACGCAAATGGACAGGATGAGAGACGAAAATTGATTTGTATGCCAGCTGTTCTGCGCGGACCGGCTATCAAGGCCTATGAGGACCTGCCACCGGGAAAACGGCAGACTTTCAACGGACTGGAAGTTAATCTGCCGTTTTTGTTTTCCTCTTCTCACCGACCTGAAAAATCACTCTCGAGATTATGCACGAGACAACAAGGAGCTACTGAACTAGTTGCTATGTACGGACTGGAGTTACAGAAACTGTGTTACGGTGACTTTCCTGATATCGAGCCTGAGCAACGGGACTCGATGCTACCCAAGTTCTTTCACCGAAGCTAACGACCTGAGCTTTGCAGGCAAGTACTAAATCAAATTCACGAGTGTGAGACCTTCCACGACACCATCGGTGTTGCCAAGCGTTACGAGGACGCTTTTGCTGATTGCCCTGAATCGGATGAGTTCAGCATCGCGAGTAAGACGAGAGGATTTAGGTCCTCCGTCGATGCTTTGCATGAGGAAGGAATTGAAGGTCTGGTCACTAAGCTTCAATCTGTTCTAGAGGACCACAGACGAACTAATACCACCAACAACGACACTATCCATCGTATGCTCGATGTCATAGATAAACGAGCTGTATCCACACACCAGTTTAACGCTCTCGCACAGCCGTTTGTAGCCGATGCTCGCACCGCGCCTGTGCTAGCGCCGCGCCCAACCCAACCGCCCATTACAAGTTTTAGGTGTGGAGAACCGGACCATTTCGCACGCAACTGCTCGCTGCCGCCACGCCCTGAAGTGGGAGCCGGCAACGCGCCACAAAATTCGCAGCCAGTTTCAGTTTATTTGTCTAGTGTCGTACGTCGTGGACCTGGGCAGGGTGACCCCAGAGGTATGGTGGGAATGTATTCCGATCACCTAATAATTTATTTCGCGGAGAGCAGGTTCGACGCTCTGAGGGAGGTAACGGGTATCGGAATAATGTGGGATGACATAACCCAACTTGCACTGGCCAGGTTAATGGAAGGATGCGCCCCAGTGTGCCGAATGGTTCTACCTGTGTCGTGAGTCAACCTCCCCAGAGGTATTCGAATGGTAATCGGGGAAATCACGATAGCACTTCGGGTCGTCTGTATGGCAATTTTAATAGCCGGCCGATCCAGGCCAGCGGACTTGAATCGTACCGGAATGTTCCCCCATAATAGTATCGAAGCCCGGGAAACCCATCACAACCAAATTGTATTATGTATGGAGGAAATTCGGCTCAAGGAAACTGCGCTATACCGCGTCGCCGCAACCGGTTGAATTGTAATGCTTCGCGAGGCCGACAGACGAGTAAACCTAGCGCAGCTACTAACCGTCGCTTGGACGTACTGAGTCGCGAACTAGGAATGATTCAAGAAAAGCTAGGGTTTGGTGAACAGACTGGACGTGTGAACGCTATTGCTACCGTCGACGAACTAATGAACGAGGACGAAGACGAATACTCAACGCTTACTGGCGAGTACATGGACGCTACTGCATTAATGGAAGCCCGAGGCAATTGAACCTGATCGTGCCGACTTCTTGTAGTCATGGCGCGCTCTGCGCTCGGAACCATGATATGGTTCAGCCTTGGGATTTGCCTAAAGTTAAGGAAACTAACCAACGGAACGAAATCGACTTTGAGAACAAACAGACATTCTTGGACCATCGAGGCAAGCATTTCGACCGGTATAACTTGGAATTTATGAATAATGTATACAGTGGAGAAAATGTAAGATACCAAAAAGTGAGATATGTGTGTGATGGGTATTCTATGTTGTATGTAGACGCGCCGTACAACAGTGCCAAACCGCCTGTTAATACTGCTGCGAGCGAGTGAAATGTCTACAGATCGAGCAATAATACTCCGGTTCGATGTGGACCACGGGTGAACATATGAACAATAACGACCGTGGAGAGTGGTAGTGGAGAAACAAAGATTCGCGAAATTAAGGAAATGTTAGTGCAGATAGTTTAGGTAGTTTTAATGGTAGTATGAATGAAGTTGATGATATTATAGCCGGTAGACCCTAGGAAAACACCTCAAGTTGGCGTCCCGGCACCTTCAGCTTTTTGGAGATGACTGTAGTCAATTTTAGTGATTAAGTTGTTATGAATGAGCCATTATTTTATTGCTTTTCTGAAGCTGGCCATTGTAATTTTTCTTAACTGAAATTGAATCAACATAAAATTTGTTTCTAACTACATCTCGTAGTTGAGATTTGTATTATGTATTCGGGATTATAAAGTGCAGATACCTGATAAGTTACTTGGCGATGAACTTCAGTGGAAGCTTGGAGCAGTGCTGCTGAATAGAAAAATATTGACGTTGATGCGTTTCGATGAGATTTGAACTTATAAATTTACTACTTAGCTACCACTTGTGTAATATCGAGGCTGTTCCACTAGTTTTACTGAGTTTCTTCCAGAAAAAAGGCAGTTGACGTGTATGCTATTGTGGTGTGCACCATGCGTTTCTGTTAGTGAATGATGGCTTAATAATTACACTCCAAAGTGGAAAACTTTTAACAAATCGCCTGACAGATTTTGTGTGTCACAGGTGAAATTGTATATAAGGAAGGGTGTCTAATTTTCGTAGGGCACCATAACACCTGATCTGCTGTTGTTCCTCTGTGATTATTGTTAAATCCCCAATCTCATTGTAGTATCAAGCTTACATAAAATTTCAGCGAATTCAGTTTATTTTTCGGTACGTTTAAAGCTGAACTGATAAATTTTGTTCAATTTCAAAAAATCCTGTCATTTTTGTTGGCGAAACGAAAAAAGGGCAGAGTACTGTCATGTAAGTCATCCAACGGTTTATAAAAATTTTGAAAGTCCTAATACTATGTAACTTCAGTTTCGCGTGATTACTGGTGTTATTGTGGGAGTGCTATGCTCGGACTAAAACATTATCGAATCACAGTTGGTGAGTACCAATTTCAGGTTTTTACAGCACTCACTATCCGTGGATCAGGCAGTCACGTTTTGTATTTGTATACTACTTCAACAAAAGCAGAATTCTATCATGTAAACATATAGGAAATCCTTAAACCTGGTTTTTGAACGGGCTCCATTGGGAATAATAAAATATTGTGACCAATTGTCACATGATTTGATTGGATAGAACAGTGGTCGAGCAATTGTCTTGCTTGCAACATTCTAGTGTCATCTCTTGAGCTCAGACAGTGTTTTTTGTCTTGAGGGTGCGCAATCTAAGCATAAAGAATTGTTGCGTATTATAAGACTCACTACTAAAGCTTCTAGGTATTAAGATAAAAATTTGTAGAAACGTTAACTAAGGGATTCGGGTGGCTTGCATTTCGTTGAACTGCTGTTAGAAATCACTCCGTTTATAATTTGTTATTGGTTAGCTTAGTAGTTTTAGCCTTGCACCTATTGTTATTATATATCTTAAATTTTTTGTATATGTTAGAACGGTTCTATTTTTTCGCGCAACCGAGGTAACATGGGAATTATGAATTATTTTTTTGCAAAAAAACTTCCAAAATATAGCTGCTTGTGTAGGCGGTTGTGACAGTAATGAAGTAAGAACAGCTATTCATGAATTGCTGATGTTTAATCTAAGTGACACCGAGGTTTATTGTTTTCGTAAATTGATAATTGATTGAGGGTTCATCGGTCTAATCGGATTTTCTTGCCTTATTTTGTTTTAATTCTGCGAAGTATTTCTCTAGTCGTATAATAAGGGTAAAAATATTAAAGCCGTAGAAAAATAGGGTTCTTTTCTTGAACAAAGGAAACTATTAATATATCACACTTTCAGTACGCAAATTTGGTCCTCAAAAGACGTATTATCCCTCGATTCAGCAGGCACTTCTCAAGTGACGACAGCGCCAGTGATAATACTATCGTTTATACCGTCATCCTTGACGCGACAATAGTTTCTTGCCTTTCGAACGAGAACGCTGCTTTCAAACGATACAATATTGTTTAGTTCCAGTAGCGCTTCATTTAGTAACTTGTTTTCCGAAATTGATTTTACCATGACCATAGCGCGACGAGGCTTTTCCAAAACTTATGATTGTCATAGCCCAACGTTAGAAAAAATTATTAAATATATTTGCACTAAATTATTAGACGAGCTGTTTAAAAATATTGGAATTCTTATTCTAGAGTTGATTGCTACTGGTATTGGAATTGCGACATTACTATGATTAACTAACAGCAGTAACTTACTCATTCAACTCTATACAGAAGGTGGTGTTTGTTATTTGGTCTTTTTGAACAAGTATATTTGAATTTAAAATCTATTTTATTTAAACGAAGCGGCGCTAAGCCAGCGTAATCTTTTTTTGCGGCAAGATTAAATTATGATCCTTTGGTATCACACGACTCCTTACCAGACTTGTGGGCTTTTGAAAAAATCTTTATTCTAGGCTAAAACAAGATGTTGTTGCGCGATTAGCTTTATGCTTACGGCGCCCGATGATTTCTTACTTCAATTCCCATCCGGCCGACAGCTATTTTCGGGTCATGAGTAAAGGACTATCAAGAATAGAAATTTGTAAAATATTGATTAAATCTGTGTATTTTTATTGTAACAAAAGGTGGTTCTAGGTTCATTAATTCGTTAAAAACACTGATCTTATTGCTTTGAGCCTAAATCTAATATGCCATTGAGCCTACAGAACGGCACCGGGATTAAATTTACGGGCATTACGTTTTGGCACTTGACATAGTCATATTTCGTCATTCAAAATAGATACATGCAGATAATTAATTAGAAAGTATGCGCAGTTTTTTTGGTTGCTTATTAATCTTTCAAACGGCTAAACAATTTGATAATACGAGTACTTTTATCTCTCACTAAATTTGATTTTCGCGTGTGTCATTCGTACAGTGTTAATGTACAGTTCCATTACTATTTAATAGTGTCATCCTGTGACTCAAATTTTTGCTATTTGTAATTTTTTTATTTTTGTACCGTTTGTGATTGATCGGAATGTAGTTTTAACGTGAGGCTAACTTTTAGACCTGAATGTTGTCGTTTGATGTCCATGTACCAATGGCGCTCAAATTGAAATGTGACATTGCAAAAGGAATTGCTGCAGTGTAATAAAACTCCCCGAACATTTTTAACAAGTGTTTCACAGTTATATCCTATTTCGTTTACAAATTGAGTGGGTTTACGAAATTAAACCTCAGTATGTACTGTTTAGGAAATGGTCGAATTATTTTAGAATCAGCTGTCTCCAGTGGTACGTGAACATACGATATCCCGTAGTGGCATGTGTTTTATACAAGAGCATTAGATAGGGGTTTGAGATTACATACAGCCAGTTTGGTTTAGGACGGTTTACCATGTCTGTGTAAATTACGAAAATGAACCATGCTGATTCTAATTGAGTTTGATTATATTCCTCTTTTAAACTTCATTTATAATACCCGTACCGTGCTCGGTCGTTGGACAAAAAATTATAAACAGAATGTCTCATGAATTTCCTTTAAAATGAATTTGGCCATATATAATTGCAGTTTTGTTGTCAATAAAGTATAAAAGTGCGCCAAGGTTAAAAATTTTAATTATAATTTATACGGCTTGTCGCCCTACGATCATAGCATTTTAACCACAGCGCTAGGATACGCTACCTTGTTCGATATGTGTTTGACCCTAAAGGCGCTAAAATCCTGTATAAATAACCTACTGAGTAATTAGTGACTTATGCCTCAATTGTGTTGTATCCATTGTAAAAAAACAATATATTTATATATAATTGTAGCTAGTCCTGAAACCCACGGCGTCGCAGATTTCTTATCTGGAGATCGTTGGTTAATCTTGTTATACGGTGACTTTACGCTGAAAATTCTGTCGACATTAAAAGTGCAATTTCAACCGCATCGGTATCAATTATTATTCAACGGTGGTGTTTGGTAGTGAGTTAATTTATCGTTGGCGAAGACGGAATTCCGTGAGCCGAGAATACGATACGTGATCACTGTAGGTGATAAATTTAAAACTAGTGTTTGTGTACTGTCGATGTTGGTATCATATTTTAAATACAAAACAGATGTGGAACGTTGCGTTGAAGGTGATGTGCTTTTGGTGAGTAGATTCTTAAACATAATCAAAACTCGTAAGCGGATTACGGAATCCACGTAGTGAACCTATCTAATGTATATTCTAAAAATATAGTTCTGTCAACCTTGATCGTCGGTACAAGGGAAATTATAATAGTTGAAGCAACTTAAACCCCCTAGTTAAAAGAAAAAAATTACTGTGGGTTAACCTACTTATATTTTATTTATACGCCAGTGTAATGTATGTCTAATCGACATGCGGGCAAGTCATTTTCACACGTATGGCCGTTGAGTTTGATTTACAAAAAACCTCAGCGGAGGGTCAAGAGATAACCGCTGTTAAAACACCATACTCGGCGCTTCCCGTTTTTGTATAGTAGTGTTCACAAATTTAAACTATCTTTTATTGTGCATGGAACAACATAGCGCGCCAGTTGTTAATAAGCGAAACCCGCATTTCTACAGTTCGATTGTGGCATTAGCAAACTGCTGCCTTGGTGCTTTTACGCCTGGTATAAGAATAGTATTGAAATACGTACGAGCAAAAAGGGAATAAAAATAAAATATTATATATACCCAACTTAACAAATAAATTTGCGGCTGTTATTTTAATATTGGTCAGTCACTGTTCCTGACCTCCTATGTATTCGAGTTTATGTTGCCTTGTATGCGTCGTTGTTGCATACAGATTTCTTTCAAAAATTATCTTTCAACACTACATCTTGTTGTCATGTATAATTTCAACATTTTGGTCGTAGTAGGACGCATAAATTTTGGGGAATCCCGGTGCAAATCTATATAATAATCAAGTCACTCACTTATAACAAACAATAGGTATATTAGGATATTTTACTTGCATTTCTAGCAGCGGTAATGCGTATCGACTATGAATGCTATGTCACGTTTGTATATATCCACACATAACAAAGGCACATGATCGGTTGGGACCGTGGGATCAGGAACATTAGCTTCACACTGGTGTGGACGCTAACTATATAACTGCTATGGCTAATTATAAATATATGTCGAAACTATATAGTATCCAGTGTTATGATGCTTCAGGAACTTTTTCTAATAAAGATTTAGTCGCAAATGAAATGTTTTTAAGAGATAAATTTTTCCCTATAGTTGATGGTATACATTTGTCTGTTCATATTTGCAAACGTCGGTAAATACTATGTTTCACCAGCATATATGAAAGTATATGCTAAATTAACTCTGACTGTTTAATAATGCGTATATATAGGCCGAATCTTAATAACTTAAGCTTAAAGCATGGAAAAATGCGGTATATATATTATATATAAATACGCACACTATTAATTTTTTATGATAACCCATTAATCGCGCTGCTCTTTTACCGTGAAACATTATGATTGGTACAGACTTGATTTGTTGTTCTCATGTACTCCTGCACTTATAAATACAATGTCACCTGTATTCACTTTACAAGACAAACCTGTTTATATAAATGACTTCTTGTTTGCAGTTTTGTCGAGTCGGCGATGACGAACGTATAGCATATTTATCATTATTTCTAAATTTCTTTTCACTTCCACCCACTGCCCCTTGATGGATTTAACTTCTAGTTATAGCACACACGAGTTGTGGCATAAGTCACAGGCTCGTGTTTGTTTATATGTTCACAACAATCATATAGATTTGTACTTGGAATAATCGACGCTCATATAGTTAGTAGTGTCCTTTTTCACTGTATGTGGCTTACTTTATTTTTGAAATATAATGTGTTACATAGTAATGGAATGTATTGTAGTAATATTGATTTCTTACGATTAGAACCATTATACCATTATTTAATGGTATTTTATTCCACAGATTTTATAGTAAAACTGGTACAACTGTTGGATAAATCATGATACATATCTAACCTAAATATAGAACGTGTGCATACGTTTCTAGTTCTACGAGTAGTGAAACATTTGCTATCTAGTTCAAGATCTTATTAACATATAACAAACGAGATATACGTGTGTTTCCACATATTAATTATTAATACTGTACGTGTATTTTATAATTATGTATAATATAACACTTTACTATACATAAGTATATTATGTGTATTACAATATTGCATATCGTGCATTAGATGTACTCTTATAATTCTGGTGCATTCAAAAGCTGATTTAATTGCGTTCCCGATTATAACTTATTTAATCTTATTCCCGATATAAATTAAGATAACAGTAGTAGGATTATGTTTGATTACTAAGAATTTGTAGATGTGATATAACGGTGTTGTACGTACCGTAATGGCTAACACTGCATATTTATGCTTCCATGAATAAATGGGTACGTAGATCGCATGTTCTATAATTCAGGTGAATTTATATATTTAATCGTTTTCTAAACATATCTATATAATATAAACATAACATATAAGATCATATATATATATATATATATGATCTTATATATCTAAATATAGGTATATATGTTTGATTTCTTGGAATTTATTCGCTCATGTTAGCACTTTCGTGATGTCTTAAACACAAAGAAAATTGTATGTGTATGTATTTATCTGTCTGAATATGTGAGCAAGTGTTCATCTGTTTGGGTTGAAATTACCCTTATGCCATTGGTGCTTATGCTTCATACTATGTATTCGTTTGGACTCCTGCGAAACGAAGCCGCTCTGTTTTTTTATTATTTCTAAAAATTTATGTTATTTCTACAAACTAACTCAAGCTAGTCAGACTGATTAGATGTGTTGTCGCTCAAAATTTGATTTGTCTTGCCATTTAAAATATTATCTTAATAAATAAGTCATTAATAGAGTAAACTTAAATTGTTTCCGATCGGTTATTGAATTCCATTGCGAAAGATTGTTGGTTTACTGGTTCTACTTTATCATTGCCTGGGTGGGCGGAGTCAATATACGTACTAATAATAGCTCGATGGAATATCTGAAATAATTCTCAAAATGTGAATCGGATTTCAAAACCATTTTGGAATGGCATTTAAGTTAGTTCAAGCTTAGGTATTTAAGTCAGCACGCGTTCTGTTCTAGGCCTCACTTCTGTTCTACTGTCACAGAGTTCGACAGGTATTGTTCTGCATCATTCTTGTTGTATCGTAAGAGAGATATACAGTTGTTGCTTAGCCTCACTACAGTTGTTCTTCAGTCTTATTCGTTAGTTATTGCGCAATAGTTTAGAGATTAGTTCGTTGGTTGGTTGTTCGCTGGTGTTTTCTTCCGTGGTTATCGTAAGTCAGTTATATATTGTGGTTTGGACAATGTGGAGGTATTAACCGGTTACTTCTGTTTCCTAGCGGCTTAAAGAGTTTGGACATTAACACACTTGCTTTACGGTATAGAGGCATTCCTGCTTATCGTTTATACGCGCAAGCAGTATCTCAACATCCTAGTATTTGGCGATTATTGTGGACAGTCACGCGGCTTGTGGACATTAAGGCGACATAAAGATATTGTGTGAAGAAGTAAAGATAGAGACACTGCGGTATGATGATGAGTGTTAAAGAGCAGGTGTTCACTTTTGCGATAATTTAACAAAAATATTCTTCTCTTTTGTGTTTGGAGATTTTACTGATTGGACAGTCTTGGTGTATTCTGTGTTGTGGATTTTGAATCAGCGTACTTTGCTCATCATTTCAATTGGAATTGTTTGTCTTTAACTGCAGTATACTTATACAGTTATTATTGTATTACGCCGGGCACACTTCTTTTGCTGAGAATAGACAGAGTGGAATTATTTGTGTATACACTATACCATTGATAGTATCATAGCTTAGGGGCCAGGATGATAGGTGACTTTGAGTATTTTTGGGGCATTCATTTAGTTTAAGCTGCACACTGAATTAAGCATCAGAGTTCATCGTTTTTCGTAACGACAGTCGGACATTCCCAAACGTCTAGAGTCTTGAATTAACCATAAAATCTTACGTTCGATTGTTCTTTCGTTACACCACTTAGTAGAGAGAGGGATGAGAAAGAGTGATGGGCAACTGGATGTATCCTGCATAACCGTCGTCATGGCGGGATAGTAACACCATACCGGACCCAAGTTGATGATGATAGTGATAGTATGTGTAATGTTAGTTATTCCAGCGGGGACGTTGATGATCTGGATACGGCTCAAGCAAGCGCGAACTCATACGGATTGCCATGTGAGGCGCTCATGGAGCTTTTGTAGATCGGCAGGAATCGATCAGAAACGATGGAGGCTAGCTCGGACGATGTTAGGACCTTCTCGGAGTCGTCTAGTCCTAGTTTCGTTGAAAATTATAGGTTGTAGTTTGTGGGTCGAACTGCCGCGCAGGTCGTCCGTTTTGTGAATGTAAGAAGTGTGTGACGTGTGCGTGTGATGTTCCGATTACGTAGGTCGCGCTTGTGGTAATACGGAACTATTAGAGAACGATAATGGAAGTGAAGTGGATATTATTGAATGTTATCTTAAGCCGGCAAATTATTTTAATGGACTTGAAGTGATTTTCCCGACCTAATCGGCAAGAGGTTCCACAGTCTTTTGGTTCATCCTTGATACCGACCGGGGCTGCTCTTGTCGTCCGTATCCATGCGGAGATAGTGAACAAGTTGCGTACTGTCCTACTGAGGAGGCGGGTATGATCGTCGAAGCTACAAGTATGGCCAGGGTCTGGCCAGGTGCGGGGATAGTGATGGTGGGTTGATAAAATTTGACTGATAGTTGCATCATGAGGGACCCATTGCGACCCCTTTGTTGAAGCGCGCAACCACTTACCCAGTAGTGAATTAAGTAAGAATAGTGAAGAGTTGGATTCTGAAATTAGTGAGGATGATCGAGTTGAATTGGTATAATTAAGTGGAAGCGAATGTAGCGAATCTGTATGACCAGTGACAATCATTTGCGAGCGAACCGGATCCTAGGCGAGCGTTGTAAACTATAACTGCGAAGCGCACGTGTGTAATATGTGTCAGCTTAGTCTGCCTGAGTGCGATGAGAACAAGAAAATCTCGAGGGAGTAGACTGATGGTGAGTGTGGTTATGACATCGTGGTAGCTCGCGATGAGTTTGACGATTGTTATGATGATGATAAGGATACCGAAACTTACGAGATGCGAGCATTAGATGATGAGGAATTCTGGACTAACTGGGAAGATCCCAATGCCAACTTTTATAGGAACTAGCCCGTGCTTAGTGAAAACGAGTGGCATCGCGAAGGAGTTTGGGAAGTGCGCCGTGGCAATAACGAACTGGCGCAAGCACTCTCCGACGAAACATTGGTCTAAGCTTCCAACTGAGCCAACTCTCTATTCACTCGGCTGATGATGGCAATGATGCCAACGATGAGACCAGTGAGGGTGAACTCAGCTAGCTGGAAAGTTATTATGGCGAATCTGAGATAGCGAGTGAGTTGAACCTGATCACTTTGTTCGGTTCCGACAATGAACGCGATGATGCTATCAAATGGCTGCCTCGTATGTGCCCGAGTAATTTAGGTGATTCGTCTCATACATTATTTAGTATCTCAAGCAATATTCTGGGACCCGTCGAAGAAATGCTTAGTATGCCATCGGGTAATTCGGATGTCTCTTTTAACTTAACTTTGATACGGGAAGGCGAATCTGTCGAAGCGAGACTTCGCATGTCCCTGGGTAATTCAGAGTAGTCTTTACTCGAGGATGAAGACAATACAGGTGCTTTGTCTCGGAACGCGGAATTTACTGAACTTTGTACGCGACGCTAACGACGAACGAGTAAATAAGTTGGACAAGCGACTTCAACAGTTGTACGTACTATGCTTGACGAATCAACTAACAATTAAACGTGGGACTTTACGAACCATCTCGGACGATGAACATAACCTACTTATAGGATCAGATGTGTTGTTCACCATTTCTGCGAACCAAAAGGAAATGTTCGGGTACCGTTACCCCCAAGTCCCACAACCTGAACGCTGCCGTGGCAGAGTGCCTTATGCCGATTTAAATCAGACTCTATCGAGAGTCTACAAGAGATGCTAGGGTCAGCGTGCTTCAGCCACAAGGATTATTGTATCGTCACACGCTTATCGCTTTAGAACAGCTTGACGGCCTGAGCCGCCTTTTCGAAATACGATCTGAAGCGAGCACAAGGGAAGATCACCAGCGGAACGCCCCTACGTTGAGTTTCTTGTTAGGTGCTGTCTCTCCTATAGAGCACCACGTAGGAGGACTCTATTTTAATGCAGAAACTTTGTGTTCATTGGAACGGTTCATTGAGTTGGTGGCAGACTGTGTCAATGGTCATACGCTCCAACAAGTTATGGACCGAGAATTTGAAGCGGGGTTAGAGAAGCGTCGTTTATGCTGGGAATGTGGCGAAAGTCATCACTCGCAATGACCAGTCTTGAGCGACAGCAACTATTTCGAAGAGAATTATGAGCGATGGATCTATACAGGCATACTGACCACCGCTGGTGCTGTAGTAACTACCACCGGCGCCATTTGGGCTTGCTGGTATTACCAACTCGGCACTTAGTCAGCCGCTATGAGGCATGTTTTTCGGGAAGCTGATTTCGAATTTCATCAGCTATTACTAGAAGCAACCTACCTAATCGAAATTATTTTTAGGCACCAGGGTAACGATAGGATGTCCACTACTTCGTTTGTACATCAGGTAATGAACAACCTTCAATTCTCTCACGAGTCCCACCGTCGAGATTGCACCGCCTTGTGGTGTGCCAGTTTGCGTTTACTAGCTAGACCTGCGACCGTAAACCTACTGGAAGTAGCGTGCGATTCAGCTGTTAATGAGAGTGTAGAACGTTACCTAATGTACATGAGTTACACTGAGACATACTAAATTCAATGCCAAATCTAGAAGTGCTTTAGGTAAAACCCTATCGAAAACCCTAGGAACCAAAGACTCACGTAACTTAATACCAACCTCGTAAAATTAACTGAAACTAGCCAAATGCCTCAAATTAGTCAGGGTAAAGTAGTGATTTACCATCAGAGGAATCCACCCGAGATGGCTTACCAAGCATACAAAAAACTTAGATACATGTTACTTGGAAAAAGATTTGGTCCCCTAATAGTATCAACAATGGAAAGTAACACTTATAATTTACGTAGACAGACTGTATTTTCGGAAGATATTGTTGATCGAACTCAATCCATCTTCACTGGCACAGGAATTGAATTTACCCAACGAAAGCTCTCTAAGACTAACTGACATGAACAGAAAAGTTGCCATATCAGAATGTGCATGATCGTAGCTTTCAATCGATTGATACGGTACTGACTGCGAATGTTTTTCATTGAAGAGTTTAAATAGAATTTGTGACCCCATTTTTAAATAGACTTCGTTTTGCGTTGAATTCACTGAAATTTTTGAATAAAGTATGTGTTTATATGGGCAGTTCGAAAGACTGAAACAAATTCTCTTTGCGAAAAACGACGCTGGAGCACACAGCTCAGAAGCAGAAGCGGATCAAAAAATTTCTGATAGTAGCCGCGGTTTGTACTAAATGGCGGAGAAAATTTTTGGCAGTCTATAGATATCTGTCCTTTTTCAATTTGGCAACGGCGCGGTAGCTTTATTTTTAGCCAAAATTAGTCATGGTTAGTCATGGTCATGGCCAGCAAAAGCGAGTTATGGTCAACGCCTAAGACTATTGCCCCAACCGGACTGGTGCCAAATTGGGCAGTTTTTTCACCATAACTCGGGAACCAAGCATGCCTAAAGCATATGCGGAAGAACCACTCATCGGACGTCGTCACAACTCTTTTGTGACAACAAACTGCCGTGACTTGTCAGCTTTCCGAACAGAAATTATTGAATCCGCAATCAATTACCTGGATATTCGTCTAAACGACGAACAACAGGAAATACTACAAGATTTGAAAGCATTAGTAAAGTTCAAAAGCATGGAAGAATTTATCGAACATGGTACAAAGCTAATGAAACAGCTGTTTCCAGATAAAGTTAGCGCCTTCACTGACGAAGTATGTGAAAATTGTCCAGATCTTGAAACTGTGCCAGTGTTGCCTAACGATGCTGATAGGGGCACAATAACTTCAACAAGACTACTTCATATTATTGCAAAAATGGGCAATACAAAATATATAAGATTGCTCTTGGGTTCATTTATTACGCTTAGCCCGCACTCAATGCAGGTCGAAAGAATCGTGTCTCACAGCAATTTGATTGCCGACGATAAACGGCAGTGCCTCAGAGAGCAATCGTTGAACAATCGTTTGCTCATCGCTTTAAATGGGTGTGGCACGGCTTGCTATGATCCACGTAATGCTGTGGCCATATTCTTGGAACGAAGGCAACGTCGCTATTAGCAGCCATTGGTAGACACATACAAGAAGCGGGAATTTGTTAAAAAAATTTTCCGCCAGAAAGGATTGCTATAATTTGATTGACGAGTTATATATCGGAATCTCGCACAGTTTTTACAATAGGCGATTCGATTTATTGTTCTTGGAAAATATTTTCAAAAGTAATAGTCCAAAAAATTAAATAATTTTGCTTTTGATAGTGTACTTTAGCGGGAGACATAGCTGATTGTTTCTTTAGTATCATTCGTTGATATTTTGACTACAGTTTAGAATTTGTCATATCGGCATTTTGCTTACGTACATGTTTACGGAGTACGCATCAACTATAAGACAACTCTTAGCGAAACGCGAAGTTATCCGATCGCGCCTTCTTTTATTTTTTGTACATGGTTACTATGTTTAATAAATTTTTTCGCTTAGTATTTTATGTGACTTTTGGTTAAAATCATGCCTTTTATGACAGTTTGAGAGTGATGCGTAAAATTTAGTGCCTTTCCGGTTAAACACTTCCACAGCCCCAGCTCCACAGCTTACTAATGGCACAATGATGATTTAACATCAAGATACTTCGATAAAATTGCAATCAAACTAAAATCAAATTATTACGTGCTGATGGTACTGAGTTGCCACTAAATTAGTTTTTAGCCAGAGACAGGACCATTTCTTTATCGTTTATTGTGTCTTACCTATTGTATGATGTTGAATGGTAGCTTGTAAGTTTAAAGATTGTAACGAAGATCAAATAACGTTAAGAAAAACGAATTTCTAACACACCAACGACAACCAATGATGCAGTTCGTTGGAAACCTAAAATTCAACGAATTTTGCCTGAAAATTTGGATCCCGCAGTAGTGTCTAATAACTACAGTTATCCCTGAGAGCCCGGGCAAGCCACAGCCACTCGGGAACCCGGGCCTGCCCACCCTTGGCACCGTATTCAAATAATAAAGAAGAGCCGCGGACCGGGCCCGTTTGGGCTTTAATTTCAAATCTCGCCGACCTTTGTAGGACACCTCTAGTACAAACTCATATGTGTAGACATTTTATACGATGGCTAACTTTTTACCCTTAAAACTTCGAACTTAATGTTAGCTTATAATTTATTTTTAACAAATTTGGTGTGCCCTTTTGGTTAAAGAGACGTGCCTTTTTTGGAAATGGTGAACCAGTAGCAATTTCTTAAAAAAGGCCTGAACTGCAGGTAGCTTAAGTGTTGTGTTTATGAAACATAAATGCCAAAAACAGTGCTAAACATCGATTAACAGAAAATTCTGGTAAACTGATTTTCTTTTAAAAACCGACGGTTAACCGCTTAGTTAAAAACCGAAAGTCGGTTAACCCGTTAGGAGATTTTCAAACCGTGCGCATCTCCATTTGCAAACCTGAGCTCTTGTGAGATGCTTTCTTTTATAGTTGGGAGGAATTACGGCGTACATAGCTTGGGCAACTTTGTTGGGCTTTTATTAATGAAAACACTACGTTTAGTCAAGACTGTTAGATTTTGCTAGGACTGTGTATGTTTATTACGTCTCTTTGTTGTTGTTCTAATTGTATTTTATTATTTCGGTCAAAATTGTTTTAAAATAGCTGCAAAGCTGGGATATTGGATATGCTGGATATATTTGGGCACTAATTGTTTTATCGTATATTTTGTAAAAATATTTTTGCTATTAATCTGGTCTATTCATTATTGCAGAAACATAAACTTGTGTCTGTTGTATAATTGTATGTATTTTAAAAGGTGAACAGTAATCTCGTCTAAAACACATTATGCAAAAAAGCGTTGTTTTTCGGAGAGAATTCTGTAAAATGTCAGTTCTGTGCTAACACAAATTTAAACGCAGGCACTTAAATAATTGAGCGTTCTGTTTTAAATTTCACAAATGTTGCATTGAAAAGATCAATTTAGTTCATCTCATAGACCCGGAGGTCAGCGAGATAGTGTTTCAGCAATCTGTATTTTCTTATCATACATGCTTAAAGCTTGGCAACTACGCTTGATTCTGATACTATACCAAGGGTAACAAAGCTATATCTAACGTAACAAATTGAAGCTCGCTCGATTAATCACTTTAGCTTATAAGAGTGACATATTTGTCACAGTGTACTTTACCAAGATGATGCACTAACATACTTTCGTGCGGCATAACCAGGGCGTTGGTATGCGTTCGTTTTGCGAAGTTCATTAAGCAGCTGAGCACCACTGCACCTGATTACCGCATCTGCTAGTGTACAAAGCTCGGTGGTTCATATGGGGTTTTTGGTATGTCAAAGAAAGAAAAATTACCATACGCAGTCGCCAAATAAAATCCTTCGAGGAAAAGTGTATATTTAAAACTGGTTTCCATAACGGTACTGGGTTTTGGCCAAGGGTAATGCTAAATCATTAGATATAGCGCGTTATGTCTAGACATTCGACTATATGAATCTTTTGGCTTGTAGTATATATATTCGCTTGTCTGAGCATATGCAGCATGTGCATGTCAGTCAATAGATAGTCATTAATTTTAGCCACGTATGACATGCTGCGTAAGTTGTATAGTGGAACAAGTTAAACCAGTAGGGTATTCGTACTGTGAATCGCTGACCCATCATGTTTTCCCAGAGTAATTCTTCAATAGATATGTTTAGGTGTGCGGTGCGTAATGCAAAATCAGTCGCTGGTACAACGAATGGATTGGAACCTTTGCTCTGATTTGTCCTGTGCTATCTATGAGCATAATGATATAGCGCCACGCTCTGCTTCCTACGCGTAGCAGACGACGCAGAGGTATGCCACGACAGTGGCCATGCTCTTTTGCACCCAACAGTTTTCGTGAACAAGCATTTTATCGTGGAAAGTTTTGTGCTGAACGCAGTGAAAAATCTTGCGGCCTGACGTTTTACTCTGGGCGTGCTTTTTAGACAAAATATATTGCTCAACGCAGATAAATACAGTAGTAACCGTAACGTATACCAGTGGCTGTGGAACCGTCGGGTCGCACCCTCCTCAGAGCCGCACCCCCCCCGCCCCGCCAGAGCAGCCGCACCCCCAGAACCAGAAGTGTTACAACTTCTCCCCATTAGAGGCCACCCCGCCCGAGCTCTTGCTGCCACCCGCCCCGACGCGCCCACGGTGCGCGAAAGGTTTTGACAAAACTGAGGGCAATTGGCAAAAATTGAAGAAAAATTTTGAGTCTCAAAAAATTCCGAAAATTTATCCACTTTTCTGCCCCCGGTTAGGGGGTGCAAGCCATGGATCCCACCTTGATATATACCTATTATATATATACTCTTAGGTGCTCAGCTGTCGCACAAAATTGAGCTCAAACGTGCATCTTTATGTCTCCTAAATGAATGATGTTACGAATCGAATAAACGATAGTAGGTGACGAAAGGAATTACGATTCAGCAACCAAGCGCATTGCATCTATTTTGATAGAGAAATGGTGGTTGATGATTTCTTGCACTTTTTAATGATAATTGGGAATGGTGTCACCTGACTACGTTTCCTGATACTAACGACAATGCAGTATATGCAGAACGTTCTATATCCAAAGCTGAAGCTAGAGCATGAGGATATCATTTTCAGAACGTAGTGAAACGCAGTGGAGATTGTGTGTTGCAGGTACGTTATAACGTTTGAAAAAGCCCACGACTTAGGCTAGTGCATGTCTCATATTTGGACCTTAGCATAGGCTAATACTATTAGGCTTAGGCTTAGTATATTGAGAACAACAAGGCCTGCATGTTATTTTCGCCCCTCAGGGTTACTTGGGCCCTCATAACCTTCTACGGTGGCGTAGATTTCAATATACTACACACCAGTAGATTTCTCTCATCAAGCCGAGTCGAATGGTGCCAAACATGGTCATATTCCGAAGAAAAAAATTTTTGGGTTCCCGAGCGGTGACTCAAAAATCGAAAAATAATTTTTCGGGGATATATTTAGAATGAGTATTTTTTGAATCGCCTCATCGAGCTGAATCCATTGTACCAAAATCAGCTTTGTATCTTCAAAATTACCAAATTTGGGCTGGGAGGAGGATAATGGAAAAGAACCGAAAACTTGTTGCCGGTGTTGGTTTCGCTCTGCGACTCATGGGTACAGGGGTGTGCCCCCCCCCCAGCGTTCGGGGCCAGTGGTCAAAATGATGGCTTTTTTGCCCATTTTACCTTTCACGGAACCAAGGTTATTTTTATCAAATGAATGGTTTTACTGTTGAAATTACTAAATTCATACTGCGTTTGGAACGGTTAAGACTAAAAATCTCAAAACTTTCGAATTTTTTCTTTGGTTGGTTTTATTACATAGTAAAATGACAAATGCCGTGGCGTTTTTTTGTTTTTCGAATAAGGCTCCGGTTCTGGAGCAATGGGGTTTCACATATGGCATCCTCGTTGTGCCTTGACTCAAAATTCGAAAATTTGTTCTGACGTTTTGGGTGGCTGAAAAGTTTCATTTGGGGGTTTTCCGGCATAGCCAACTCATGTGGGATTTGCTCTGCGAGCCGTTGTTTTATGGGTACGTGGGCATTGCGTCCCATGGTTCGGGATGAGAGCCAAAATGAGGGTTTTACCCAATTTTAGTACCTTTCGAGGAAGCAAGGTTATTTTTATCTTAACTTTCGAATTTTTTTCTCTGGTTGGTTTTATTTCATAGTATAATGATAAACGCCGATGCCGCTTTTTTGTTTTTCGATTAAGGCTCCAGTTCTGGAGCGTCGTGGTTCCTCGACCCAAAATTAGAAAATTTGTTCTGACGTCCCGGGCAGCTGAAAACTTTCACTTGGGGGTTTTCAGGCATGTGAAACACATTGCCGGTGTTGATTTTGCTCTGCAACTCATAGTTCCATCGATACAGGGACATGGCGCCCCCATGGTTCCACGACCCAAAATTCCTAATTTATTGTGACGTCCTGGGGAGGCTGATAGCTTGCACTCATGGAGGGTTTGTGGCATGGGAAACTTATAGCCGGTGTTAGTTTTGTTCTAACTTGTGCAGTATTGTGCAATGTCCACATATAGCATATCGTCGTCTGCTATCGAGAGCTGATTGGCTGTGCACGCAAAAAGTGTACCCATCCTTCACTACGTTCTGCAGTCTCGATAGAGTTACCGTGCTTTTTTGTTTACTAAGCAGAACGATTTATCTTTTCATAACGTTCTCCAATAAAATGTAGGTGGAGCTTTGTAAATCTGTAGTACCCGGCCATGACAGCCTAACATCTAAGGCAGTCAATCATTGTAGAAACCAAATTTCTCAACATAGCGAAATAAAGATGGTACAGTGTAGCGTTGCCTTCTTTTGTGCACACAAGGTGATTAACCTATCCGGTTTCGGCGAACGTCTTATTTTGTTTGCTAGCGAGCCACTTTGCGGCACAAGTAAGTTTTGGGGCGTGAGTGAAATACATGTTTGCCGTTCATGACTTATATCTATATATGTATACTAAAGCATGAGCCTTAGGCTAAGCATCTCATTTTATATATATAAAGCTTACGCTAAACTTAAGTCGGATGTCCTTAAACAGCTATAACACTTCTTCTTCAACGGACTTTGTTCAATGATTGTGGGCATAATACTACGTATGTCTGTCTCTAACATGTGTACACCAGCCCTTTGGAGTACTCGATACGTTGAGTACGAGGAGAGCTGATATCTTACGAATGTTTTAGCACTCCCGAACATGAAAATTAGGCTAAAAGATATCACAGGGTTCACAGTTCCCCAACTGAGGTTCTGTAGTCCTCAGTGTTCAATTGCACGTAATATATATACACTGTTAATCACGACGCAATTTAGTAAAACTCAAAGTATAAAAGTACAGGCTTGACTTTTTGAAAACAAACAAGAATTTATAACACTTTTGTTTTAGATATTTTATTTGCTTTTGATTGACGCCTTTCTGATATACACTCTAACAAATAATTCACTCTACCAAGCAAAGTAAGTTTTGTAGTCTTTATTCCGACACGATTTTCGATTTGATACGATTCTTTTGAGTCTTTTGTATAACTGAACGCAGGCAATAAACTGACTTTCGGTACATTTTCGCTTTACCTATCGCGTGCTGTAACCACGCCATCCTTTTGAGTGTATATGTTCACATTTCGGCTACATTATGGCCGTGACTAGATAAGTATCATGGCATTATCCAGACATTTATACGCAATTTGTCTTGTGACATCTTGATGTTAACTATTCTCTGAATGCCACTTCGTAAATTTCATAGCGCCTTTGCATTCCAGAACTTTATGCAAGGAGTTCTGCGTATTTCTAGCAAACGCTCATTATATTCCAGTGCGATTTGACGTCCCTTTTGTCGGATGCAGCCCCATTAGGCGTCGACGTTCCTCGGCGGTTGGTGTTAGGTTTTTCCGTTTTCGGCCAGGATCTAGCGTACCTGCCCGAACATAAGGTGTATTAGACGTCCGACTTTCTAGCAGTGTTGGATTGGAACCATCTGCATTTTCGGTCGGTAGAAATGAGGTCGTAACGTGCTGGTCTTCATCCGTCTCTGGGACAGTCAATAACGATGTCGTGGGACTTTCGGATCTTCTAATTATCGAACGGCGCTGTTCTCTTCTGGGTGACGGTGGTTGCATATTAGCTTGTTGTGTTTCAAGGAATTCCATTTGAAGGGCACCATCTAGTGACATTGGATCCTCCGATCCTGCAATAGCAGCTGCTCGTTTTAACGTAGACGGTTTTATAAGGCTGATTTCTTCTGGACCAACAATAGCTGATGGACGACGTATCAAAGATTGCTTTTTGTTTGAGTCTATTTTCGAAGGGCGAATTACACGTCGCTCAGGCGGCGGTTCGGACTTTTTGCGTCCTGGAGTTGTAGAGCCACTGGACGACGGCGTTGGTGATCCAACATTGTCTGACATACCAAATTTAGAGATATGATGGTGAGGTAATGCATGATGTAGCAGAGCTTTAGCTGCTTCGGCATGATTCGACATTTTTCTCCGCGCTCCTTCGCCCCTGTTATCCTTAGAAACTTTTCGTGGAATCGGATTCTGGGGATCGATTGTTTTACCTGATTCAAACATTGCCTTCAAATTCGATACCGGTCTTTGAACTTCGGCATGCATTCCGTCGATTGGATCCCAGTGGAGGCTTTCTTCGCTAGATTCGTCGGACACAGCAGTTTCGTCTTCATTTGATTCATTCTCTTCTTCTATAACTGGTTCTACAACGACAAGTGGTTTATTACTTATCGGGTCGGTTTGAGCCTCACAATCGACAACATCATATACGTGTGTTTGGAGCTCTTGGTCCACAACAACTGCCGTTATTGTTTGACTTTTGCAATCGTTGAATTGTAGAATTATCGTTTGCGCTTCTTCTTCATGAAGATCGTACAAGTGTGTTTGGAGTTCGATATCGTCCATTGGTATTTGAACCGTTTGAACATCCGTGTGGCAAACTTGAACACTGCCCGATTTTACGATGTCTTTTTCTTCAACAGTTTCTGCCGATAGCTCATCGGTTTGGCACTCTGTAAACGTAAATTGAGTGTAAATTTTACAAAACATAAAATTCAAGTTTATAAGCAGTTAGAAATTGCAATCAACCAAATCAAATTTTAAAAATTAAGGCGGTAACAGCAGGCGAAGTATAACATTATAACGAATAATACCAAACTGGCTTACTCGGGCATAGCAGAAACTGCAGCATTTCGTTATTAAGGCTTTTAGAGATAAGCTAAGGTCTTTACGGGTACAAGGACTGAGCTACATCCGAGATTAATGTTTCAATGTATATACGGCTTATTTCACAGAACAATGTTTAATCCAGTTCATGGTTGTGGTTCTACGCATGGAACTTATACGGCAACGGCAGGAGACCGCGCATAGCAGTAATGTAGGTATATACTTACTCTTTTTATCGGGCGCAGGTAAATCCCACGTTATATTTTATGCGTCTCGTGCACGTATATATACAGTTTTCTTAAAACTACTATATTTTTCTTCCGTATAAGCAAATATAACTTTTCTCAACAAAACTACATTATACTTCGAGTTCAAAAACAAATCACGTATTTTTCATCAATGAATTTTCAACAGCTATAATGTTTATTTGCATATCTTTGATCGCATATATTTATTACTTGCGGAGTTTAGCACACAAAAAGAGCACATTTGCGTTTTGAATTATATAATTTTCGCTTCAGTAAATTGAAAATATAGCATCGATCAACACGTTGAACACGTTTTATGTGAAAGTAATTTGGAACCCAATGTTTTCATTAGATAGTCTTAACGTCATTACAATATCATTTCTTATAGACGTTGACCAAAGGACAGGACAACAAACATTGCTGGGAAAATGAAATTTTAGAACACATTTCGTAGCATAAATTATGTGAAAATTTTCTTTTACTAAAGCTGCCAGTCAAAACATTAAATGTCACTTCATCCTTATTGGCTTAAATGTACTCATATTTATAAGTTATTTGCTCCTACAGTGGACCAAATATAAGCCAAATTATGCTGTCCAAATGTCTTATAGACGTTGACCAAAGGACAGGACAACAAACATTGCTGGGAAAATGAAATTTTAGAACACATTTCGTAGCATAAATTATGTGAAAATTTTCTTTTACTAAAGCTGCCAGTCAAAACATTAAATGTCACTTCATCCTTATTGGCTTAAATGTACTCATATTTATAAGTTATTTGCTCCTACAGTGGACCAAATATAAGCCAAATTATGCTGTCCAAATGTCTGAGTTGTTATATCACAATTTTTTATTAAATTAAGCAAATACTACAGCAGTCAAGATTCTGAAACAAAATCACAATAAAACCGATCACGTTTTTGTAGCATTGTATCTTGACAGCATACATCAAATTGCGCTTGATTTCAAGATTCAAAATCTTCTCATCCCGATAAACCAATCTATTTTTATATTTAAGTTTGCTTATAAAAGTTGTATATTGCTAATGCAAATATTACAAGAAAGTCAAACTAGAAAGAGCTATATATGTCAAGAGATATATAACAAGGTACATGCTTACTACATAAATATTTTACGGCCAACAGTTGCTTACCAAATTTCAGGTAAATTTCATATTTGCCTCGTTAAACAACATTCAACATTCGAATCCGACGTAACAGCATAAAAGATAAAATCGGAGTTATTTTCATAAGTACAGATACATCTTAGACTTTCTCGGTAAAATCTTATCTCTGCACGGGAGCGGTGGGTCAATAGGTTCCAGCCCGGAGCGTTTCTCGGTAAAGTGCTGTCAGACAGCTGTTCCTGTGCTCGGATCAGTTTTAGGCTTCGTTTGATGGTCGTTCCCTTCGGCAGCGTTTGACAGACCGCTTTCGATAGAACGAAGCCATTTAACTTTCCTAGCGTTTGTATGGCAAGGGTGCGTGGGTCTTGACGGGCCCCGATATACCCTCGGGGCCAGTAAACGAAATTATCATTGTCAGTTTGAGTTGAGAAACTTAGGGTATCCTAGCCGAAGTGTGGCGCTGGCTAGGATCACAGCAAGAATTTTTTTATGACTGACTAAGCTTGAGTCACCATCAGGGTAGCCAAAAATGGGTGCTTTTTCTCTTTGTGTAATTTGTTCGTGTTTTTTCGTTTCTGTTTTTGCTCTTTCTTATGATAAATTACGTATTACATTTGGAAGCAATGTATTCATGCACAGTTTTTGTAATGCCTCTTTTTGGTTAGTTTTTTCAAACCTAATCTCTAAGGACATTGAAACGCGTCTAAGCCTGAGATATTCAAAACAAACTAATTGATAGTAGTGCCTACCAGCGATCAGTTTGGTTATGTTGTCCCTGCCCCAATTACAATGGTTTATACAGTACTTTCTTAATCGTATTATGCCGTGTGTTAAGAAAATCTGCGAGTGTTTAGGAATCGCGTCCGGATGTCGCGGTTTCCAAATGCACTCGTGGTCCAACTGCGCTTGTCGTAGCTTATCAAATGACATAAAACAGACCATAATGTCTGCCCACGGTGACGCTTAATTTTCTTATTAGAGTACCGATCACGTCCCTACCTTCCTACCATGGGTACATCTGGAACAAATTCGAACAATTTGAGGACACTATGCACGTGTCGTTGCGCAATGCAATCAAAATAAGTTATCAGTTATATTTTATGAGTGACATATGTAAGGCACCCTGAATTATAGTAATATTTAGACGTATGATTCTATAAGGCATAGGAAAGGACAATCACAGTGTTCGGCTTGTTTCAATGGACGTTTGTATCGAGTTCTTGTCAGACTATTTTCTAAATTGTCAGGAACTTTGTAATATCCTAGGACTCCTCAAATTTGTTAGAATTACCTCGCATGTATAAAAGCGTAAGAGCTTTTCTGACACTGAAACTACTTAACACTATCTAACACTGAAACTACTTAACACTATCAAAATTTCTTAAAATAGTTAAAAATTTCTAAGTTCAAATGTGCGACATAGGATCATTTAAAGTTATTAGGAGCACCTGAATTACGTAGGATCACTGACGTTGATATGCTTATTCAAGTTTCGTAGGTTCGTTCGATTTTATCACCTAACGGTATTGCAATTGTCCGAACCGGGTAGGTCCACCGAATCAAAACGTTCCTAAGTGCCAGCAGGTTGTATTCGACATGGATCTAGGTAGACTTCTTCTGTGGTTATCGGCTAGAGCCGAGCTCTAGCATTCAAAATTATATGACAAGGTATATATACATAGATATTTGCAGAGTATTTGAGTGATGTTATTTTGTCAAACTAAACTTCATAAATTGACACACCAAAATTTTAAATGGGCCCAGATTCTGTTCGTCATAGGTATATGGACTGGCAAGAACGCAGTCCAAATCACATACCCAAGGAAGTCTGCACGCGAAATCGTGATCCGGGCTAGTCTGAAATATCGACAGGCTCAGGTAGATTTTAAATTTGGGGATAAAATACAACATCTAGCATGCACCCCATCCTTTTAACTAGGCTTGGTTCTGACAAAACGTTGTCATCGCACGCGATGGGAACAAAACCCTCAAATTTTTCAGACCGACTCGATCGCTGACATTTTGGATTTTTCCCCATTTTTGCATCATGACCTGTTAGATATAACCACAGTTTTAGCTTTCACAGAATCACATATATACTCAGTTTCAATGCGAATTGATATTTCCCTCTCTCTCTTTCTCTCTCTCTCTCACGAACTGGTGCAATGCTGGGTACCGACAAAGTGAGGAAAATTGGTCGGGAAGACAAAACGAGGTAGATTCTGGACCTGATTTGCCAGTTTAGATGAGGCCAGTGTCGATAGTTATCAAAGGCATGCAAAATACTGTGAAACTAGGATCAACCGATTGGCATTTGAGACGAGATTGTGCGCTAGCTTTATCGTAGGTTTGTAGTAGAGAAAGGAGTCGGACGAATGCGCCCCGGGTTATTTGGTATTGATTAGAACCTAATGTGTCCTAAAACATTATTTGAATTTAGCGAATACCGAAAATTTATCCGTGCCGAGCCAGTCCAAAATCACATAATTTCACCCATGTGAAAACATGCAATTTTGTATATACATTGGGCGCCCATGACTATTGTACCACAATCGGGATGGATGCCACTCGGGGCTTTTGGGACAGTTAGGAGACCGGATTATTTCAGAAGACTACCAGTTTCGGATAATTACGTATGACCATTGGAAAACAAATAACAAAATCGACACAAAATCACCCCTACTAGACGTGAGGGCAAGTTACTTTCCGACTGCTATAACGGTAGCACTTCTGATCGGATAGATGCTCTGCGGGCATTGGGCGAAATACGAGAGTTAAGCTTTCGTAGAAAAATATTAAGATTTGCCTGAGACCGAGATACAGCACGTACTGGGGCGTCAAACGTGATATAAATCGCCACACCATGAGGCATAATTTTGAGGGTGCTCAAACGATAACGAAAGGGACGCCCCCCGAGCTTACGCGAAATGTTTGGGAACCTGGGTGATCCAAAACATCGATGTAGGAACCTAACCCTTATCAATTACTAATGCGGCGTTCACGGTATAATGTCCCCGCTGTTTGGAACTTTTGACCCCCTGTAGTCGCGACCCTACCGTATAGACAGTCAGGGTGACACCCATACTGTAAATTAAATGCCGAGGGTGTACGACACACCCTTAGCTACTAAATTTTTTATAGACAGTGTCGTACACACCCTTAGCTACCAATTTGGCGCGAATTAACTATAACGGACACCGTCTGTAGCGAATGCGGTTTATTAGTCAACTGTCCTGTGGAGTTTTTCCTAAATTCTCGATATTTGTATCTAGCCCATATGAACATTGCTCAAATAATTCCGAACAGTGTCAATAAAACTGCCAGAAGACACGGTGTGCCTGACACTGTCGGCAAGTGGTAATACGCGTAACTAGCTACCGTTGAAAAAATTTATTAAAAACATGGGGGTGTCTAAGACACCCTGTTGTCAACAGTGTGTCTGACACTGTGTGGGGTAGATAGGTTCCAAACGTTGGGGACATTATAACGTGAACGCCGCATAAGCTATAGGAAATGGTACTCGCATCCGTTTGTGAGTTGCGAATTAAGGTTGATTCTAGGAAGACACTGAAAAGAAACAGCGAATGTGCTGAGTGAATGGTGTTTGATATCGTAGAATGATTTAGGATTAAAATTGTGATTAGAAACTACAATGCACGTTTGTTAAGCATTGAACTTGTCACTCCAAGGGAATAAACAGATGGCGCACGAGGTGAAGATTAGACACCGTGCGAGGTTTGTCATGAGCATCAAAATAGTGCCCTAAACTTTGGATTAGGAATTCGGTAGAGCTCATATTTCCACCTTTATCAAACTCTGTAGGATCGTAACATAGGATATATCGAGCGATCAAATTGATTACCACCATGGACTGTGATCCTTTTGTGCTCGAATCGTAAGAATATACAAAATGCAGTTTGAATAAAACTGGCCTTTGAATAAAACTGGTTTTTTGAATAAAAATCTTGAATAATACGGGGTTGGTAGGTTCATGAGCAAGTGCAGCGCATGAATTAGCACGGATAGCTGGGCAGTTTTTTTAACGCCACAAACAATCGGCATTGTTAAAATGTACCCGATTGTGCTGTCTATTGCAGCCAAGTGCTTCCTAACTACTCATAAATAATCTTATCAGGGAATCTTAACTTTACGCAAGTCACTAGTAACACGTAGTGATGGCAACCACAGTTAGTCTTTGTGCCGGACAAACAGAGCCATTTCTGTAAAAGGGGCTTGGGATGCCGACTAATTGGACACTCTCCCAGTTACAAAAATATGTGATTAAATCGGGAAAACTTTTTGCGTTCATTAACGCTAGGTCACTCCCATAGTGTCTCTATGTCTTTAACTCGGAAAATCAAAAATTTGCCTAAGTTGCGCACTGCACACTGTGGTGGTTTTCTTAATAGCTTAGCTTACTAAGGCGACGTCTTTATTATGAAAATTCTTGGTTGACATTGGTGAACATCAGCTGGCGTTTAGTGTAAAACAAAGCTTATAAATGGGGGTTATAGTTGTAGGGTAATCAATGGTTAAATCTAAAATTTACTAGGTTTAGGCTAACCATAACAACATGGCTGAGTGTTAGATCTTAGGGTGCGGTAGTATTTAGATAACTCTGGTTCAGTTATGCTAACGCAAAGTCCTAGCGTAGGATTGGATTAGGACGGATCTCGGCGTCGAAAAGTTGCGATTTCCGCCTTGTTATATCGTTGCTTATCAGTTCTGTATTTCTGAAGGAGGAATTTTAAATAGGGCGACCGGGATCAAGAATATTGCTAGAATCAAGATTCGGGATTAGCAAAATTCAGGCAATAAGAAAACGGAGAGCCATCCGTCTCTTATCTGAGCATCGAAGGCGCGATGGACTTTCAGGGTGTGAGTATATATCTGTTCCTGTGATTGAACGCACCACGGCCCCAACCGCATGCGGATGTCGCACGGGATTATTATCTCAACCGTGGCATGATAGCCAGTTCGGACGTTATTTGATAAACGCCAGCAACTAGGATGAATATAGAAATTACCATTATTAGAACGGACCGTTAGGATTGATTACGATTTAGTAGTAGTCAATATAACGACTGTAAAAAGAAGATCCAGAACCTTCCAAGTTTAAGGCCGAATTAAACCGGGTAGTAGGTTCGTTTTATCCAGCCATAGCATAGTATAGTTATATTTATGCACTTCATTTATACTCTGCTTGTAACTTTGCTATAAACTTAAGATGACGCATCTAACTATCGTATTTTGCAATTTTGTAGAAATTTAGGTTATGGAATAGTTTGTATTTAGCCGAAAAATCTGTCACCTGTTAGCGTACACTACTTTTTTCGAACAAAATTTTACAGGAATTGAATTGGAAAGGATTTCGTTAACGAACAGTAACTGATAAACAATATGACCTTTTCATTAAATGACATTACAGTTGCATCGAATTTTTTCTTAAACAGAAACGAATCCTATTTTAAAGCTATGAAATGTTAGTTAACTGCTACTACCTGTTTCGCAATCGTTAAGTGAAGGCTAGCAATAAACGGAATTGAATTATCTGTTGGTTTCGTAATTATGTATGTTGATTCCGCTTCGAGTTTTGTAAAATATTATGGTTACCGGGGTCATCTCAAGTTTATTCACGCATAACAGTTGTCATTGTCAACTTGAATTTGGCATGCATTTTGTTCGTTCCAAAATCGTTGCATTCTGAGCCAACATTAGCCCTTTTATTCCCGCTAGTAAAGCTTTTAACATTAGCCGTCAAACTTTTTACACGAACCGTGTGACAAGAAAGTTTCGAAGCACCACTGGATCTATTCTCCAAGTTCAGTTGCTAATTCTGACATCGTGAACTTGGCCCCTCGGGAAAATTGCTAATATCCCGCTAACGATTGGTATCAGCGCACTTTGCTCTTTATCTGTACATCTCGCACGCATTTTATGATATGTTAACATGTTGTACCGTTATGATATGTTAATCCATTTATTTTCTTTCGTCCCTGATAACATGCCATTTATCACGCGCCCTGTTACTTGTATACATTTTGAAATATACCCAAAAGAAAATTATTTTTCATGGTGTGTAGTGTTCTTTTCTGTCAGCGTCTATATGTTATGCGTTTTTTTATCCGACCAGTTAGCGATCCACGCTACATGGTGTGGATATGAGATCGCAAGATTTACACTGTATCGTCCACCCTCATACTAACACGAAAAAGTACACAGTACAGCGAGAGGTAGGCTTGTGGAAATTTATCACCGCTCTTAAAAAAGTTATAAAATTTATTAGTGAAACCATTGGCCGGCACTAAGTAACTCTTTCAATTCAAAAGCGATACATCTGACATTTAAACATCCAGAGACAGTCGGAACTCTGTGGGGGCCACAATCATCATTCAGTTGTTCAGTAAATTCGTGCCCAGAGAGGTCTTGTTTGAGTCAAAGTTCACACAGATTTGGCAATGACATACTCAACATACGGTCGGTATCGGTTCACAGTTAGTCCCTTGAATCAGTCAACTTTTAATGCGTGGTTCACTATAAAATGCATGCACTTACTACACGGGCACGAAAAAACCGCTGTACTTATTGTACTGCAGTTGTCGTTACATTGTAATGATGGTAGTAGCAGTGGGTACAAGATTCGTGCAACAGCTGACATTTTTGAGCGGCGCTAAAAGCGACTATAGCGGTTGACGTTACGCTGCTAGTAACAACAATGTTTAAACATCTACGCTGAGTGTACCAACAACAAAGCCTGGTGCATGATGGTGTATCGAAGAACTATATCTTTGCACTTCAGCTATAGCAAAAACTGTCGTAGCTGCACGCCAGTGTGAAAATTGGAAAAACGTACGCCAGGTTTGTTAACGTACTCGTTTTTATGCGAAATCTTAGTCCAAGTGGGTGAATAATTGTACAGATAGCAACTTTCTATTATAAACTAGTAACTTGCATAGCGAGGGGAAACGCAGCGAGTGTGGCTACTCTCCGCTTATTGACCATATTGTACCATATATCGTTCTACACTCAGCTCACTAAGACCGCTTTATGCTGCGTTTACGTTACGTTCCTGTGAAAGTTTTGTCAACCTTGGGGGTATCTGCCGCCATCCATTATATGGTGTCGTGGACACCATGATGTTTCCGATGGTATTTTAAAGTAGTATACTTAAAGGTATTGTAGCGTTGGTAATGGTGCGGTGTAAACTACACCATAAATTTTTTCAAACCATATATGGTGTCACCTACACCATGCTATTATCTACATATATAATGTGTTCATCTATGGTGTCCTTGACACCATCAGTAAAAACAACAGTCAGTTTTAGACACTATATTTAAATTGATGGTGTTTCAAACACCATCTTCTCCATTATATAAGGCAGGCGCATATTATATACCACAAGACGGTATAGCTCAGGACGGGTGAGAAAACATTCACATGAAGGGTGCTTTATAACGTAAACGCTACATTAAGTCTCATGACAGCTATTATACCCTGGTAATAAATACTTAAAGAATAACGCTTCGGTCATTTTAGTCTCACAACAGAGTCGAAGAACGCCTTATTTCTTTTTGCAATGACAAAAAGACAAAAACTTTTGAAGCTTATTGGTCACACATTTTAAGAAAAATTGTAATTTGAAGAGTTATTTTTACGTAGTAGTAGCGCAAGACTTGCGTTATTTAATGCATAATGCGCTGTTATAATAATTGCTTTTATCACATTTAGCAGCTCCGACCTCTCTCAAAGGATGGGCTGATCGTTTGGAAACGACACCCGTTCCGGAAGCAACCGTCATCTCTCCTGAAATTCGAACCTCGCCATGTATGATTTATGCTATATATTTATACATTTCACACTCTAACACGCCTCTCAAATCTAATCCGGTTAATAGCTTGTGGATAAGAAGGGGTCATTAAGAAGCTTCTAAGCGCTCAGAGCAAAATTCCATTCAAGAGTTCAGTCCCCCTGATGTTCAAGGCTTCTCTTTCTCCTTAAACCGATGTGAGCATCTGATGAGGCCACGGCACTGCCCTCAGCAGCCACAGCTGTGCCCGTTGGGTTTCGACAGCAGCCGCCGTACTTCCTCTGGCGTGGCGCAGAAGAACCATGCCGCTTTTGATATAGGGTCTTTCGGCATTTTCCTCTGCTCATTTGAGATTGGTTGAACTTATTGAAAGCATTTTTTATCAGTTCAATTGCATTAGCGAGGGTTTCCCCAAAATTTTCGCCTGAAATATCCTGCTCCCTTTTGGCCTCCGGAGGAGCATGCAACAGCAGGATTTATCCAGATCAGTAGATAGAAAATGGGCGTTTAACCCCCCCCCCCTCCCGGAGGAAGTTGGGATGATGAGTCATCGCTTGTATATACGTATGTTTTAAATATCATACACGTGTCTATATAGAAGTGTGTATGTGTTCTTACGAACATAAAAAACATTAAGCATCATGTATATATGATTGGTTTGGCTTGTGTTTATGTACATTGTTTTTGTGAAGAAAGCAACACTACAACACAGTCTGACATGCTTATACAACAATAAATTATAATATATATATATATATATATATATATATATATATATATATATATATATATATATATATATATATCTAATATTATTATGCCTATATTTGAGGTAGATAATTATAACAATACGTATTAACTGTAAACTCGAGTAGACCAGAAATCTGTGCAGAAATGTATTAATGGAGCCACCATAGCTATATTAATAGCAGTTATTAATTATCAGCACACGTCATTTTGCAAACCTTGTATAATTTCGAAATATAAGATGCTATGAGTTCTATGCTAATTGTTATTGTGAGCCAGCCGTGCACAATATGTAAGCTAGAAAAATCCTCTGTCAAATAGTGATGAAATATTAACATAATAGGGTGATTTCCCACATACGCCAAGCATGTATATGTTACGTTGTGACGGTGTATTGACGTGTCTCTTACGCGCTTAAAATATTTACTAACATTGCGCGAGCCAATAGCTAATATAGAGAACATATAAATAATGGAACACTGTAACCATGTGGGTTCTGCTAGTTTGTTGAACATTTATGTAGTAAGGATTTGGCATTACTAAGCTAATATACAATCGTCATCGATAATTATACATTCGTCATCGATTTCAAAAATTTTAATGAAATCATTTCATTGTGCAACATTGTGTAATATTGGCTAATATTTTTTTCAGGTAGATAAACGTTAGGGCTTCATGATTTTTAATCAGTTCCCCAATTTGGTTCGTTGTATTTGCGTCTTTATTTTTGCTGTTTGTATTTTTTCTTTTTATGCATCTATTAGCGTACTTAATGTTTGATTAACTATCAGTTCAGTCTTTAGGTTACCAGTTAATACATATTTCTTACCAAGCATACCATCAGGCTTATGTGATAAGAAACGCGTCCGTCTATGTGTTATGTCGTTTTCGACTAAGAAACGCGTCCGTCGATGTGTTATGTTGTTTTCGGATTTTTGACACATATGTAAAGCTGTTAAGTTATTTTCAGATTTTTGACATATCCATCAGGGCGTTACATTATTTTCAGATTGTTTGACACATCCATCAGGGTGGTGCTTTATTTTCGAACTTTTAACACAGTAGCGGGGTAATAGTGTTTTCGGAATTTTGACACATCCGTAACGGAGTAATAGTTTTTTCGGATTTTTGACACATCCGTAACGGAGTAATAGTTTTTTTCGGATTTTTGACACATCCGTAAGGACTCACTCACCCCAGTACCATCTTGTATGTTCCAGTTGAGTAGTTTTTGTCAAACTTCGAAGTTCTGTTAAAACAGATTTATTATAGCTGCAACTCGTTCACCTATTCAAAACTCCTAAACAATCAAGATATATTATTTTCACTGGAAAACACATCTGTAAAGGGGTAGCTTTGTTTGCGGCATTTAGCACGTCCATAGGGGTATAGTATTGTTTTCTGTACTTTAACACCTCTGTAAGGCTATAGCAATATTTTTGATTAATAAACATACTCGTCACAAGAGTTTATTTATATTCAACTAGGAAACACAACCGTAAGGGCGTTGTATTATTTTCGACTGGTGAACACATCCGTCGGGGCAGTGCATTATTTTCGTATAGTAAGCATACCCGTAGAGGCTTTGTATTTTTTCTAGTTTGAACACCCCCGTAAAGGTGCCACATTATTTTCGGATAGGAAACATAACCGAAGAGGTGTCATATTATTTTCCACAGTGAAACACATCCGCAGGGTGGGAATATTATTATTTGATAGTAGGCATATGGTTAAAGCCGTCATATTGTTTTCGACTTCGAAACACCCACGTAAAGTTGGTAGTTTATTTTCGGCTGGGAAACGCGCATCGAGGCGGTGCGTTATTGTTACTTGGAAACGAGCTACTGAGGGTGGTGCTGTTTCAAATATTAGTGTTAGCGGTAAAAAATCCCATACCTACCATCGTGTGGTTTTGCCAAATAGTATATAAAGCCATGTTTGTGTGGTATCTAGTCATTATATCATTTGCGTTGGTTCAAAATATTTGCTTGTATTGTTGAGCTCTTTTATTTCAGTGCATTAATAATAACTCGGTATTAAAAAGCTAATTTCTTAAAAGCAATCATGGTATTCGTGTGCGATATATGTGGTATCAACTTTACGCGTCGTGATCATATGGGACAACATAAACAATCATTCACAGCGAAATGGCAATTAGTTATGTTCATTGTGGCAAAAAATTCACCAGAAAGGACAATCACAGTCGTCATGTCTCAAAGTATCACTAAGTATTGGTGTTGGATCAATCAGTAGCGGTGGAAAAACAACCGCAATCAACATCAGCTATATCGAGGAAGCGGATGTCAAAGGTCGTAAGTGAAGATCAACCGGTCAAGGTGCGACGCATTGAAGCTGACCTTGATGATATTATGGCGATGGCGAACGAAATCATTGGATGTACGCAACGATCAAGGGTTATTGATGAAACCCACTCAGTCACGTTACATCAATGGATCAAAGCACTCAAGGGGTACATTAGGAGTTACTACATCGTACCCAGACATATGGTCAATGACCTCTCAACGTTTCTCAAGCAATGCAAGCGATCAACATTGGAGAAGCTCGTACACCAACAACGACACCGTGGGATCAAATTGTGGATCAGTATTCAATGTGTACTACACAAGCTCGATGGATAAACGATGACGGCGCATTTCAACAACAAAGTGCGAACGATTCTACCCGGGTCAAACGTCACAGTTGAGATCACAAGCGTTTTCAACGAGATACTAAAGAAACTCGAAGATTTCGAGGCACGTGCGTCCGGATGGATATTGGAAGATGTCAAGCATGCAGATGGTCACATCAGCACATACCAATCGTTGCGCGGATCGTCGTACAAAGAACTTCCAGGGTCCATCCGCAACAAACACGCAATTCTCAATATTCAAAATGACGACACCGAGTGCTTCATTTGGTCAGTATTGGCAGCACTACACCCGTTCGACTATAAGAAACATCCGGAGCGTGTCACCAACTATATGGGGTTTGAACACGAACTCAACATGGATGAAATTGCGTACCCGGTCACACTTCAAGATGTCCCTCGATTCGAACGGCAGAATAACATCGCGATTAACGTCTATGGTTTGTAGGACGATGGCGTCATATACCCCCTATTTATGTCAAACACTCAACATGAAAAATACTTGCACCTTCTACTATACAAGAACCATTATTGTTTGGTACGGAGCTTAGACGCTCTTTTATTCGATCAACGACAGGGTCATCGAAGAAAGTATTTTTGTAGCAAATGTCTCATACCTTGCTACAGCGAGGAACAACGTAATGAACATATTCACCGATGTCGCAACGATCAACCTTCGCGTGTCGAAGTTCCCCCACCCAACTCAACACTCGAATTCCATAATCTACATCGGATGCAACGCGCACCTTACGTCATTTAACGCAGACTTTGAGTGCATACTTCAAAAAATGGACACAAGCGAACCCCCACCCACATCATCTTATACCAATCAGTATCAACATCATACACCATGCAGCTACGGTCTCGTGGAAACATTTGGATGTTGTAGCGACAAGATGGAGATTGGAGAACCAGTTGTCTACAGAGGAGAAGTCGTAGTGAAGACGTTTTTACATAATATCATCGAACTATCAACATCGTTTCAAGAAAAACACATGGAATGTCAAAAATCAATGGTCATGACGCATGCGGATTGTGTCAGTCACAAGAACGCAACTTCGTGTTATTTGTGTGATAGATGGATGAAGCAATGTGGCAAAGTAAAGGACCATTGTCACTTTCTGGACGATATCGTGGTGCAGCACATCTCAAATGTAACATCGGATACCGGCTCAGTCGCGATGTCACCGTCATGTTTCACAATTTACGACGATACGATGGTCACTTAATCATGCAACAACTCTGTGAAGTGTGCAAAGAACAAGGACTCGAAATCGAATGTGTCGCGAAGAGGATGGAAGATTACATGACATTCTCAAACAAGCGCAAATCAAAGAAGCGACAAAGTTATAGTGGCAAAGATAGCGGCAACCCATTCATTTTGAGTAAAGCAGACTATGATGAGGATGATGACGACGAGTGTTGGGATGAAGAATGGAGGGTGTTGATTAATTTGCTCGTTTGATGTGTTGCTTCCAAGTCAGCGCGAGCGGGATACGCACGCCCCCTCCGGGGGCTGTGCGGCAAAAGACACATCAGGATCGTGGAAAAGGGCAGGAGGAATGCTCGGCAACGACACCTCTGACACCTCCCACGGTACAACATCGGATGGCGGGTTCAGCCAGCCCGTACCCCGATCAACAAAATTTCTCGGCAACGGTCCCTTCGGACCTGTTCTTCACACAAACTCAAACCTAAGACACAACATCACCATAATAAAAATGCGACTACAAACCATCCACCCTAACCCCGGCCCTACTCGCCGTGGGTTGCGCAACAGACGCTCTAAACTATCCAGAGCATCGCGATGCACAAATAGAAGAAATGTCAGGGCGACAAGAAAAGCAGCAAAACACATACGTCAAAGGACACGGATCAAAATCGTCACATGGAATCTGCAGGGTATCTCCATGCGAGCAAACAACCGAAACAGGCTGAAAAGAGTCTGTGATTATGTCAAACGTCGGAAATGGGAAGTGGTACTGATGTCTGAAATTAGATCGGAATCATGCGGTACAATATGGTTAGATGATGGGGACGACCAAATTGCGATCATTCACTCACACCGGACGGGCATCATTTTGAGAGGCAACATATTGCAACAATGGATAAAGGAAAAACAACCTAAATTCCACTCGGACCGCACGACGGCCATCATCGTGGACAATCTACGCCTTGTCGCAGTATATCAGCCCCTCTGGGGTGTGACCCGTCTGTAATCGACAAATACCGCCATGAAGTTGAACAACATGTTGCATTCAGCCCAAAAAAAGAACTCCTTATCATTGGTGGGGATCACAACGCTCAAGTGGGAAGAAACTGGCAACGCGAAAACGTGTGCGGTACACATGGTCTATCAACACAAACCAATGCCGCCGGCAGTGATCTGTTGGATTGGTGCGAATCTAACAATCTGGCGTTTGCAAACAGTTTCCTCTGTCACCGAAATCGGGGCACTTGGTTTAGCAGACCCTGGCGACGATGGTATGAACTTGACGGATTTATCGTGAAGCAGCATCAACGTCATGGTATGTTGCGGGGCATGTGCACAATTAATGAGACTGCCCTATCGGATCACAAACCAAAGATGCTGGAAATCGACATGGGGTCGAAAAGAAAACGATATTTCAACAAACGACGTCAACCTCCTATAAACTGGGAAAAACTAAAAATACCGGAGATCAAAGCCAGCTACACCCGAGCCATTGCCGCCAAATTCGAGGCAGCAAGAAACAACGACTGCCCAATCAATTACAACGATTGGGATGAAATCGCCGAATTGCTCACATCAACTGCCATTGAAATATGCGGGAAGAAACAACGTCAAATCGCAAACCCATGGACAATTGGCCATGAGGAAGAACTAAAACGCCTCCACAACAACATCAGTAACATTGTGAATGAAAGAAACCGAATGGCTTCGAGACGCCAGACGAGAGCCGGGACGATTGGGAGACCTGATGGCCAAAATCGCATCAGAAAAAATCTGAAACTCGCCCGAAAAGCAATGAAGAGAGCGTTAAAGAAATGGGAAACCGAGTGGTGGAAAACCATCATCGATGAATGCGAAGCAGCAGCAAATGCTGGCGACACGGGTGGGATGTACAAAGCTCTAAAAAAGATTGGCGCCAGAAACAATGCTTCCACCGGAAGCTCGGATATCACCACGGACCAATTTAAACATCATTTTGAAAGGGTATCAGCGGCACGATACGAACGTGAAGCCTCCGACATTGAAAACACAATCAACATGACTATCGATCTAAGAAACGACGATCGTGCAAAGGAAGCACTCGACATGATAAACGTCGCTCCCACCGAGGAAGAAATTTTTCGTGAGATGAGAAACGTTAAGGACTCTGCCCCCGGCAAGGACGGGGTACGGATGCGATACATTAACGCAGCTCCCCTCGACGTCAAGCTTCTCGTGGTACAGTTGATCAAATTCATGTATGAAAACCGGGCTGATCGTTGGAGCGATTCACTGAAAGAGGGAGAAATTGTTCCGCTTTTCAAAAAAGGGTCGAGAAATTCCGTCGATAACTACCGGGGAGTATGTCTATTGCCCATGGCCAGTCGCATTCTAGCCAGGATAATCGCCAGCCGATTACGATTTTGGTCGGAACATCTGAAAATCGTCGATGACAACCAGTGTGGTTTTCGCCCTGGCCGATCCACGGCCGATGCCACTCAAATTTTCATCAGAATCCAAGAGGATACAGTTGATCTGCTAAAACGACGCAGACTTCAACAACAAAATGACAATAGCAGCAACGATGACAACGTTTCCGCAAATGACCCTGCTGCACGACTTCTCGATTTAAGGAAAGCATACCCACGGGTAAACAAACCCGCCCTATGGTCTTTATTAGAACGATATGGGCTAAAAGGGAATATATTACATGTCATAATGGATTTACACGAAACCACTGCTTACTCCGTCAGGGGCAAAGAAGGAAAGAGCGAACGGTGGTACCCACAGCGGGGACTGCGGGAAGGCTGCCCCACATCACCAGTACTATTCAACATATTCCATCAAGCTGTTATGAGACTTGCTGAGGCCTCCAGAGCAAACATCGCCACCACAAATCTACAAGATGTAGGAATACAATGGAGTTGGGTTCCGGGTAATAGACTCCCAGGGACAGGTCTATGGGAAAAATATAACAGCGAAGCAGTCACCAAAAACCTGACATTATCCCTTTTTGCGGATGATACAACAATCCTGGGTACAAAAGTGGAAATTGACGCCGGTGTAAAAGCAATCAAAGATGTGATGGAACTGTTTGAGGAAAAAAACAACGATGATAAAGAGGAACATCTTCTTTTCGGCAGCGAGGAAGGGGCAAAGACTCGTATGCTCGGCTGCTGGGTGGGACCAGCAGAAGATGTGAAGAACCGAATCCGTCGAGCAGGTGGGCTTTGGAGCAAGATCAAGCGTCAACTAAAGAACACGAAACTATCAAAAAAATTCCAAGCTCGAATAATCGAAGCTTGTGTCGGAAACGCCTTACTCTTCGACTGCAACACTAGACCATGGCAACACAAGGAACTGAAAAAAATGCAAAGTTGGATCGACCGCTGTTACCGCTTCATCTGGAGCAACAAACATGGCCCACCATTGATCCAAATGCAAAAAGAAGGCACCAACATGCAGGACGTAAGAAATTCACTCGGAGTACACAGCGTGCGACTTAACGTTGAAAAGCGTCATCTCCAACGAATAGGCCACATCCTGCGGATGGATGACAGCCGCCAAACAAAATCCGCCATATTGGGTTGGCTAAAGGCTCTGGAACCGCTTCCCAAAGCTAAAGGAAGGAAAAGGAAAACGCTGTTGTATTGGAAACGCCTCCTCCGTGAGGCTGGCATTGATTGGACAAACGCCGGGAATTTAGCGACTGACCGCCAACGATGGAAACGGCTAATAAACGAACGAGTCAAACACTTGACACAATGGGAAAGACGCCTTGGTAACAAGTCGACCGAAGAACCGCTGATCCGGAATGTGCAAAATACTACAGTCCCTGGACAAACACCGACGGGGTATATTTGCAGCACATGCGAAAAAGTCTGCAAAAGCAAGGCAGGCTTATCAATCCACTGTCGACGTCTCCATGAGGCCACCAGCTACAATAAAACCTTTAAATGTGACAAATGCGAAAAAAGTTTTAACTCGGAGAACACCTTAATAAATCATATGAAAGCCTGCAACGGCACAACCTGCGATGATCCTAACATGCGACGATGTGAACGCTGCAATAACACTTATTCCAAAGGCAACATCGCACGACACCGCGCATCCTGCACAGCGGGAGAAGGTCGGGGTGGCGCCAGAGGGGACGTTCGTCATGAAGCCGCCCCCCTGGCACGAGTTCACAGGCCCAAATGGAAGCCCTGTCCAATATGCGGTCAACTCAAGTCCGCTGCTAACATGGCACGCCATGTCAACACATGTGGAGGACAGGAATGAAGAGACGAGCATGCCCCTCCGGGAGCGAATGCTCTATGATGATGATGAATGGAGGGTGTCGACTTTATATTGGGCAACGACGATAACGATAATGGGGATGAAATTGGATGGAAGATTCGGTTTATCGACACAATTCAATTTCTTCCATCCTCATTGCAAACACTCACGGACAATTTAAAGAAAAAAGATATGGATGTTTTCGTGGCAATGGTGATAAAGTGAATCCAATGGTGCGCAAAGGGGTATACCCATACGAATACATGGATTGTGTGGAGCGATTCAATGAAACAAAGTTACCCCTCAATCAATATTTTATTCGTCACTGACCGGTGATGACATCAATGATAATGACTACACTCATGCGCAAACAATATGGAAGGAGATGGAGATTAAGAACGTCGGACAATATCACGATGTTTATCTCAAGAGGGATGTTTTACTATTGTGTGATGTATTTGAAAATTTCCGAAGCTTCCGACTCGACACATATCAATTGGACCCCGTTTATCACATTACCCTTCCAAGTTTCGCGTGGGATGCATGTCTCAAGTACACCGGCGTCAAGCTCGACTTGATCAGCGATGCAGACATGTACGCGTTCTTCGAAGACGGCATTCGTGGAGGGGTATCCGTAATATCAAACCGATATTCAAAGGCGAATAACTCATACGTGGATGGATATGATGAGGCCCAACCCATCAATTACATTATGTACCTCGACGCGAACAATTTATACGATGGTCGATCGTGCATAAGTTACCGTGTCACGCATTCAAATGGTTGAGTGGAGAGGATATTGATGCGATCGATTGGGCTACGGCCGATACCAATGGCGATAAAGGATATGTGTTGGAGGTTGATTTGGAGTACCCCGAGGAACTCCATGATCTACATAACGATTACCAACTTGCACCGGAACGTCTTAATGTCACGGAGGATATGTTATCGTCGTATTGCACGAACATTAAGGAATCATTAAACGTATCAAATGCAGCGGTCACAAAGTTGGTCCCCAACCTCAAGAACAAAGAACATTACACGGTTCACATTCGCAATCTACAACAATACATCACTCTCGGAATGAAACTCACAAAGGTACACCGGGTCGTGTCTTTTTTTCAACGGGCGTGGATGGAACAGTACATCACATTCAACACGGAGATGCGCAAAGCGGCGAGCAGTGACTTCGAAAACAGACCTATACAAACATTTAAACAATGCAGTGTTTGGCAAGACAATGGAGAACGTTAGGGGATATGTTAGCATTCATTTAGTCACAAATGAGAAGAAATACACAAATATGGTTGCGAACCCTCGTTATTCAATGTCATCAATGTTCAACGAAGATCTCGTCGCAGTCAAAATGCACGGAAAATCAGTCAAACTATGCAAACCAATTTACGTCGGGTTCACGGTTCTCGATTTATCGAAGTCTTTGATGTACGGATTTCACTACAACTACATGAAGGAGTTATATGGAAAAGAATGTCGACTTCTTTTCACCGACACAGACTCTTTATGTTACGAAGTCAAAGCGAACGACATTTACAACGACATGGCATGCAATGCAGGATACTTCGATACCAGCGATTATCCGATCGATCACCCCCTACATTCTTCCGTCAATAAAAAAGTTTTGGGTAAGATGAAGGATGAGACGGCGGGGACACCTGTTTAAGAATTTGTGGGTTTACGGTCAAAGATGTATAGCATCAAATGTGGGGATGTGGAAAAGAAACGGGCTAAGGGTGTCAAGAGGGTGGTAGTCAAAAAGGTGATTAAGCATCAAAACTATGTGAATACACTATTCAACAAACAGAAAACGCGACACCAAATAAACATGATTCAATCAACGAAGCACATATTGAACACAATGACATTAAACAAGACTAGTCTATCAGCATATGATGATAAACGGTTTATTATGAACGATGGAATATCTTCATTCGCATATGGACATACGGATATTGACTTTATAAAACTTTTGGAGGAGATGCATACGGAACATTTGGGTATTCAGTAGTGTGAACGTATTAGACGATGAAGATAAAATACGTGAGAAATTATTCCCAGCGAATGATGTTGATTTACGTTATAAATTTCAACTTGGTGACGTTGTGCGCATCAGTAAGGAATGTTTACCGTTTGAACGTGGCTTCAATCAGCTTTGGTCGCGTGAAGTATTTACAGTCAATAATCAACTACCATTCAACCCTCCGGTATATGAGATAAATGATGCAAATAATGAAACCAATTTAGGTATATTTTATACTCAGGAGCTTCAAAAAGTTTATGTTTAGATGACTCATATAAAATTGAGAAAATAATACGAAAGCGCAAGACAAAGCAAGGCAGAGAATATTTAGTAAAGTAGCTGGAGTACCCCAAATCAATGAACTCACGGGTACATGAACGCGATTTGCGACCTATTTAGGGGTACAAAACGTACCCGGAGAAGTATAAAGTACGGATATATGGGTTACACAGAGGTACATAATGGGGCAACAAAGCGCACCCGCAGGGGTAATGAATACGGTTATGTGGGGCAAATACGGGTACATATGGTTATAAAATATGGGTACAATATAGAAGAACAGATCTACAGGGGCGCGTATAGGTACAAAACAGGGGTACAAAGCGTACCAGGGCTACAAATACGGATAAATATGGTACATATGGTACAGAATGGGGTTACACAGAGGTAAATAATAGACGTACAAAGTTCTTAAAAGGAATCATTGTTAACTTTCATAAACATGGAACGTGTATGTGTCAAATGTAATCGTGCTTACACTTCTCGTCAGCATTTGCATAGACATAAGAAAACTTGTAGGACTCAACCGAAAACTATGTCATCAATTTGTCAAGTTGACGTTCAAAGTTGTAATACTGACAGCAGTAAAATACTATTAGCTTTGGAATTACCGTTCACATGCGTTGTAAGTGGTCAAACAGGTAGTGGAAAGACTCTGTGATTATATCGATTACTCAAACGCAACCTTTTCGATGGTAAAATAGAAGAAATTTTATATTGCTATAGCATAATTCAAGATATTTATGGTAAAATGTTACAAGAAATACCAAATCTGGAGCTTTATGAAGGCATACCCACAGAATTTCCTACTGGTAATGGGCAGATAATCTGTGTACTCGATGACTTAATGATTGAGGCAGTAAATGATAAAAAGCTTGCAGCGGCGTTCTCTAAAATGCGACACAACAAACTGAGTACAATATTTGTAACCCAAAATCTATACCATGAAGGTAAATATATGCGAACCATAACACGAAACGCTCACTATCTGGCCTTGTTTCCAAATTTTCGGGACCAGTCAATGATTCATACACTGGGAAGGCAAATGTGGCCTTCAAAACCTCACTTTCTATCAAGCGCGTTTGAGCAAGCAACGAAAGAACCGTTTGGATATTTGTTCCTTGATCTAAAACCATCAACAGAAAATGTATTGAGAGTGAGACAATGTATATTCCCTGACGATGAGCAGTTGTTTGTATATTCTTAAAAAGGATAGATTTCTAAATTTTTAAAATGTCTCGAAATATTGAGCGTAATTTACCCGCATTGCAGTTTCTTGGTGGATCATCGTCGAAAGTAATTACAGCTGTGATTAAATTAGCACATTTATCTCTGATTCACACATTCGCGGAAATTGCATATAACGTAGTACAAAACACCAAAACCAAACGTAAAGTTCTTAATAGCATTGCAACTAAACGCATTTCGACTTCACGAAAGAAAAAGTTGCTTAAACCTACTGTTGTAAAATATTTAATTAATTATTTCAACAAACAATATGGCACGTAAATTGGCGGTGGTACCGGTAAGTTGGTTGGATATTATGAAGAATGGTGGTTTACAAGATAAAGAACCAGTTAAAAACGAAGTAGTTGTTTATGAAACAAGAGAAAAACCCGACTTGTCACTGATGTTTCCTAAAAATTTACGAAATAAGGCTAAACTGATGTTGAACAATATTGAAGATTTAAAATTGAATGACAACAACCTAGTAATCTACCCAGACAAAACTGTTGGTTCCAATATTTTTGATTAGGCCAAATACTTTGTCTCAGATGTCAACTTTCAGACCATCGACCTCTTGATTCTGAAAAATTTGAAACGCTACTGGGCAGTGAACCCCTATCAAAATTTGGGAGGGGTAGAAAAAGTAGAGCTGTGGAACATAAAACTAAATGGAGAACACTTTATTCTTAAAAAGGCATCAACCAATCAAAATCAAGCAGACAACTATATAAAGACGTGTGTTTTCAAAAGCTGATCAGTCTTAGTTTTGCTTTCATTGAAATCGGTCGTGTTTTATTGCTCTCAATAATTGTTATACAGCAGTATTAAAAAGCGGTATGGAACATACTAAATATTGTACTACAACCGACGGCACACCACTCGTATTATTTCGGTCGGGATGGAGCGTGTTCAGCAACTTCAATGTCGGATGGATAACAATCAACGGCGTCAAATACAATTGTGTGGAACAGTGGTATCAAAGCGAGAAAGCGCGTTACTTCAACGACGAGGAGTCATACAAACAAATAATGGCGACTTTCAAACCGTCACAGCAGAAAAAATTGGGTCGTCAGATCAAAAACTTCAATGCAGAGAAATGGTACGACAATGCAGCGTCGATAATGAAAGTGGGATTACGTGCAAAAATGCAACAGCTACCACATGTTCGAGCGGGATTAATCGGAACGGAAAGCGCATTAATAGCGGAAGCGTCAGAATGGGATCAGTATTGGGGTATTGGGGTCAGCATCAACGACTCGAAAAGCAGAGACGTTTCTCAGTGGAAGGGGCAGAACAATTTGGGCGGACTTTGGATGGAATTGAGGGACGAAGCGAAATAACTAATATGACATTAACTTCAAACATTGGATGCAGTGTTGACTTATTATATTTATCGTGTGAAATTGACGCTTTTGATTATGATATGTTTCGTTTCACAGGAGGTGTTTGAAATTTAAACCTCAGGGGTACTTTTTTCTCAAACGGAAAGTTGGTATTGGTTGGCATTAAATCAGAATGCGAAGGAAAAGTTATATTAGATACTTGAGGGATACGTTACATAAGTTGGGTTATCAATGTCTTTCGGTACTGCAACCACACGTCGTAAATGTAGTTGGTTTACTTAGAAGTGGGTTTACATTAAATTTAACACATCTTTATGAGCAGCTTAGAAACAGTTACACAGTAATGTACGAAACAGAACTGCATAATAGCATGAAGCTCACCCTAAATAAAGGTATAGCTTTGATTTTCAGTAGTGGGAATGTAGTGATAACAGGTTGTAAATGTGTAAATGATTTTTATTTCTCATGTCATAAAGTGCAATATTCTTAAAAGGCTTCAATGAAAATATTGTAATCAATCATGGAAGTTGTTGTTGTATGTGACTTGAGCGAACAAGTTGTTGAGTTTCCGACAGCATTTTGTGCAACCAGGAGTTAGAGTGCTGGATTTTGAGCTTGCGATAAATATGTAAAAACATAAAGGACACCTTCAGTATTTTTCAAACAAGTCGTGGAAACAATTTAAGGTTGAAAAGGGATACTATAC
>JASANE010030483.1:0-19471 GCA_030248225.1 Trileptium ribeirensis | reverse complement strand
TGTTCTAAATAATAAGCGCCAAAGAAAGAATAATGTTCTAAATAATAAGCGTCAAAGAAACAATAATGTTCTAAATAATAAGCGCCAAAGAAACAATAATGTTCTAAATAATAAGCGCCAAAGAAAGAATAATGTTCTAAATAATAAGCGCCAAAGAAAGAATAATGTTCTATATAATAAGTGCCAAAGAAACAATAATGTTCTAAATAATAAGCGCCAAAGAAACAATAATGTTCTAAATAATAAGCGTCAAGGAAACAATAATGTTCTAAATAATAAGTGCCAAAGAAACAATAATGTTCTAAATACTAAGCGCCAAAGAAAGAATAATGTTCTAAACAATAAGTGCCAAAGAAACAATAATATTCTATATAATAAGTGCCAAAGAAACAATAATGTTCTAAATACTAAGCGCCAAAGAAAGAATAATGTTCTAAACAATAAGTGCCAAAGAAACAATAATATTCTATATAATAAGTGCCAAAGAAACAATAATATTCTAAATAATAATTCGCTACGTGACGTTTAAATTGTTTTATTCTTGTTTAAACATAGTTTTAGTCTTTGAAGCTTAATACATGAAGCGAATGATTTGTCTAATTCGCTACGCCGTTAATATTCAAAAATGAAATCAAATTATATAAATAAAATATTTGATTTATAAAAAAGCCATTGTAGATTTACATCAGGTATTTTTTCAAAATTTATAATGAAATTTAAAAAAATTAAATGTATAATATATATATATATATATAAAGCCATTTGATATACGGATAACAATGTATATATGATTATAGGGTGACGGCTGTTAGTAGATTTCGCTGTTCTAAGAAAGGACACATGTAAGAGTGTTCGGGTAATGTGTATGTATATAAACGTTCTGTGTAGGGGATCGAAACATTCTAAACCCACAATGTCTAAATGCATCTATATTTTGCATGGGTGTAACCACTAGCTGAAAGGTTTCGCCTGGGGTCAGACCCAAGCATACATAATTGGATCGCGATGACCTTGGGTTGCATAGCAAAATGTACAATGAAAACGCGATAGCTGAGTGAGCGGCCTTACTTGGAGGCAGGAAGATTTAAATGCACCAACGACAGCTAAATTGTGGGGATGATGATCCCAAAGGCATGTCCTGGTAGCACACTATCACGTTCAAAGATATCATTTTAGCCCCAAACACAAATTCGAGCCAATGTTTTGATGCTCTCTCTATAAGTTGTGATCGTCAACATGAGCTCGGAATAGGGACGGACGCCACGTGGAAGATATATGTTTAAAACAACTCTCTGGCACAATTATAAAAATGAAATGGCTGCGATATTATGGCAATTATTACACAAGAGAGCTGTAAACGATCAGAACTGCTAAAATAAGTTTAAGGCTTTTACAGTTTGTATTAACGCTAATTTTCGGGATACTGAGCCTTAGACTAAAAGTTAGGAGATGAAGCTTACCTTTTGTACCAAGTAAAAAATTTGTTCATGCTGTAGGTATTCCAAATAGATCACTTTGTACAGTCCATCCGTAAGTGTATAATATTAATAATACTCAAAATCCTGTTCATGAAATTTAAGAGAATAATCTTCGATTTTTGTACCGCCACAATATTCTTTTAAAATTTAAATACCTATTTCTTGATATGTTACAGAATTATTTATAAAATATATGATTTAGTTAAATTTCAGTAAAATATCAAAGAAAAGTTCTTTGAATTTTAAAAGAATATGTAGTGACGAAAAATAAAAAAATATTCACTTAAATTTCATGGAAAGTATTTTGAGTGACACGTTTCCAGGGCACCGTTACAAATTATTCGAAAATATTCTCCATTTTCCTCACATTCGATATTTTCGAGCGTTATTATGGCATGGCGCGCAGTCAATAAACGAAGTCAAATCATCCATATGTTGGTCCTTTATATATTTGAAAACAATATCTCCATTTTTTATCAATTTCAATGATGTAGACCTTTTCTGTGCCTTATAGTAGGTTCGTTACAATATATATATATAAATTACATTCAACTATTTTGTGTTTATAGAGACTCATTTGACCTAACGCACATCGTTGGTAATCAATTTTTTGATAAGGAGTGTGTTTGCTAGTGCGTTGTTATACGTTAGTCTTGCAACGTTCCTTAAAAATCGTAACCAATGCCTCTAAATAGCCTAGTGATGGGTGTGCGAGGCTGGAAACCAAACGATACAGTTGCAATCGGGGGTTGAGGCAGAAGTTTGCATCAGATTGTACGAAGTACATTTTAACTGAAGCAGTAAAATGGAGAAACGCTCATTAATTTATAGCTTACGATGCAAATATTACTACCAATAATTGTAGCATCGCCAAACGTGGATTCAAAGATTTGGATGCACGGCTGTGGCGAGTTTAAACGAGTGAAACCAACGCAGCCATGCGGATAAATCTTCAAAGGTGCGACTGGGATACGTTTCAAATGAATTATAACATAGCTAACTCAAACGTGAGTACACACGATATTTACATATTCTGTGTTACAATTGGTGTTAATGTTTCAGTAAACCGTATGATATTGTAAATACCGCATTTGTACGTGGTTTAATTTTTATAACTGCATCAAGTTCGGCTGCAGAAATATAATTTCAGGCAAAACTTTTGAAAAGAGTTGGTGTTTTATTTGTTTTCTTTAAAAAGAAGGCGTTACAGCAGTTAGACCATTGTTAGCTGTTTATTCCGGTCCAAAAATTTTTGGTGAGCTTTTCCGGGAATTCCCCATGAGAAAATTGTAGCTGTCCAAAATTTCCCACAGCTCTGCGGCTAACCTGGATTTTTTTGCTTGTAGCTAATCTTTGTAAAAAAATCAAGATAAGAATGAGGAGCGAACCAAGAACCAAGTGGCAACAATATAAACGCCAAACTATTCTTTCATTATCATGGGAATTCCCCATGAGAAAATTGTAGCTGTCCAAAAATGCCCACAGCTCTGCGGCTAACCTGGATTTTTTTGCTTGTAGCTCTAATCTTTGTAAAAAATCAAGATAAGAATGAGGAGCGAACCAAGAACCAAGTGGCAACAATATAAACGCCAAACTATTCTTTCATTATCATGGGAATTCCCCATGAGAAAATTGTAGCTGTCCAAAATTTCCCACAGCTCTGCGGCTAACCTGTTTTTTTGCTTGTAGCTAATCTTTGTAAAAAAATCTAGATAAGAATGAGGAGCGAACCAAGAACCAAGTGGCAACAATATAAACGCCAAACTATTCTTTCATTATCATGGGAATTCCCCATGAGAAAATTGTAGCTGTCCAAAAATGCCCACAGCTCTGGGCTAACCTGTTTTTTTTGCTTGTAGCTAAATATTTGTAAAAAAATCAAGATAAGAATGAGGATCGAACCAAGAACCAAGTGGCAACAATATAAAAGCCAAACTATTCTTTCATTATCATAGGGACAAAATTTTTGTTTAATAATGTGCATTCTTTCCAAATTTTATAAAATGTTTTATAGGCATTGCGTAACAAAATTTATTTTGCACTACGTTTATGGTGTTGCATGTTACGTACTTTACATTACCAGATTTGTTACACTTAACATGTAATTTACACTGAAATTTCACGAATCTACAGGCGTAGTGATATTTACCACTAAGTCTCTCACGTCGCAGGTCAATTGTCATTTCTGAAGCGCGTTTAAAACTAAAAAAATTGAAACGCAAAAGAAAATGTATTTACTATTGCTTTGAAATTATCCAGCGTAGCATTGTTAATCAAGCGACAGTGATGTTCTAAACAAGTTCATTACTTAGGGGCGTACATGATATAGAGTCTGAGGAATATCGAAAAAATGTCACAGCTTGAATGCTGGTGACAAAAAGGCTACAAGACTCAATGCAGGACCAAACAAACAAAGCTACACCAGGCATACACACGCAACGCAAACGAAATTGTAAAAAAAACCTGTTACACACCAGAGTTTCCAAAACAAATCCAAATCTTCTCTGACGACAAGATTCTTTCGGTTTGGGAAATGTCAGATCAATCATTACAAAAATTACCAGTGATCGGGTACGTATTGTGACAAATGTTCCCAGAAGACTACGGTATGTTATTTAATAATACTAATGGAAATCACATGAAGCGATTACACGCAGAAATATAGTTTTAATGTAATAGAAGCGATGAAACATTGGAAATAGTTGATATTTGTAATCAGTGACACATGTTGATTTCACCATATTATAGCAATGAATCCCAACTCTGCATTCAATGTCAAACCTATTTATAGGGATACTGCTAAAAATAAGGTACATTTGTGTGGCAATGATCTCATCTTTTGTAAGACTGTACATTATAAGCTTTCACTTGCTTAATTGTACAAGTCTACTGTTGTCTTAACGAAAGGTTTCACAAATCTGAGCAGCTCGAGTCCGCAAGCAAGTTGAAATTAGGGCCCAGCAAGCGCCTTGGATTTACTCATTTATTCAACCACTAGAAAGGTGAATCAAAAACGAGTCGTAGCGATTGACGTCGTTGAAAACGCATGATAATTAAGTTAACCATAGTTCAATGTACGAAACGTGGTAATTTGATATTATGAAATGAAATTTAATGTAAAGGAAGTGACATCAACTGCATATCTATCAAAAGAGCCCTCGTGATCCCATCCCGACACTGCTAGTAAGCAAGATCTGTGGGTACGCCTGTTAATGGGTGTCGAGACAGATGTTTAGACCCCAAGGAGTGCTTGGGTTAATACGGGTAGCAATGCGGTCTCAACCAAACCATACGGAATTATGAATATTGCTATTTTTTTCTATGAATTGCCTCTTATGTTGCAAAGAATGATTATATGACGGAGAACTGATTCAACCATGTACGCTACTGTAACGTAGTTCTCGAAGAAACACACAACGAGGGTTCAGACGAAATCTGTCGAATACCAAATTGGTTATATTCAGATTGTATTAGCTAGCTGGATTGTAATGATTTTGACGATTGTATTCCATTTATTGTATAATAGTTAGACAATGATAAGTGTTTGGACTATGAAGAAATAATGATCGGAGTAACGTTGGTTTGCTGTTCAGCCAGATTTATATTTAAATTGTCATTTTTGGGACTCTGATCCTGAATATTGTACAATTGTTACTGTTTTCTTTTAGTATATATGTATTTTCCACATATATTTAGCCTTATTAAATATAAAATATTGTATCACATATTTATACGAATGTTGGTTTGATTTTAGTAAATCCCATCCATATTTTACCCAACTGCATTCAACCAAATTATGCAGCGTTTACGTTACAAAGGACCCCTATTTGAAACTTTTGTCCACCCTGTGCGTCTCTTCCACCATCAATCATATGGTGTCTTGGACACCATGGTGTGTCTGATGGCATTTTCAGATGGTATACATAGGCAGTGTACTGTCGGTAATAGTATGGAGTTGGCTACTCCATAAATTTTATATGGTGTTAGCTAAACCATGCTGTTATTTACACGCAATATATAATGGGTTTGTGTATGGTGCCCTTGACACCGTCAGTAAAAAGCAGTAGGTAGATTAAGACACTATAGCTACGTTAATGGTGTATCATACACCATCTTTTGCATTACATAGTGTGGGTATATACCGTATACCACTGGACGGTGTGGTCTAGACCATAGGGGGACAAAACTTTCACATGAGGGGGTCCTTTATAACGTAAACGCCGCATTACATCTTCTACGCCGTACTGCGCAAAGGTAGTATTGATACGCCGTTATTGTTTAAAGCACCATAAAACAGTCATGTCATTCATTAGTAGACCTATGGCAAAGCGAAGATGATAACAGCTAATAACGATTGATTTTCGCTAAAAACATCTACAGGGTTTTCAATTTTTGCCACATTGTGGTCAGTAATGCGTCATTTACATTAAGATGTGTGCGCAAGACCCTAATGCCATAATGTCCTAGATTGACTAGCCTATACCAGATATTGTGGTCTTTAACAAGCAGCACCAGAGCCTAAAAATATGTTTGCTACTGGCCGAGCTGGGTTCTAAAATAGATACACAAGGACCGGCGTCGGCTATATATATATAAGCTTACAATACTTTTAGTCGAAATAGAAAAAAATTAAAAGCTGTTTAAATAAGACAAAATATTTTGATAAACAAACTTCGAAGAAATTTTAAATCTTAGCCATTAAAAATGCCACATTTCTTCAAAAAAACGCTGTAAAATTTTACGACGGATAGCTTACAAGTGCATAATTTCGAACAAAAAATGAACAATTCTAGCTGTGGTATCAATGACACCAAAATAGATATATATGGATTGATGTTAAACTGACACATGGTGCTGTTCAGGTCCTGAGGAGATAGACGCAAAGCTAATTACTTGAGATGTGTACAGTTAATCACCGAATAAATTCTGCTTAATCCATCGAATGGTTCTCTGATTATAAGGGAATTAACAACATTTACGGTAATCAAGCCAATGATTTTTTGCAATTTATCAATTCGAGACATGGCACAATCAAATTTACTTTGTAAATCGAAAACAGCAATGTGACGTCAAAACCACAAAAAATAACGGGGAAACTTTAAAATCAACTTGTAAAAACAAACTTTCGAGGAACTGGATCACTAAATAAATTTCTTTTGTACTTCCCCGTTGCAGAAAGTTTGAATACAATGATTTCTTCATAGAACTTTCCAAATTTGCTCTGATTATATATTAGTTAATCAAGAGATACGTTTTGCCTGAAACTGTTTATTAGAAATGGTTATCTTCACAACGTTGCAAATAGCTCTACCCTAACATTCATTAACAAATGGATGTTCAATAAGAACTAAATAGTAAACAAGCTCTGTTGAAAGTGAACCTTACAGATTCGTGATCATGCTACCGTTCCTAGGCACCGAATCACACAAAATCAGAAAACAACTAACAGCACTGCTCAAAAATTTTTCTAAAATGCCAAATGCTCTATAAATTTACCAAAATGCTCTATATAGTGTTTGACAACGGCCAAAAACTAAAAAAAAACTAAGTTTTCGTTCAACGACACTCTTCATGTTGTAATACAGTCCCACGTTGTATATCAATATACTTGTTCTACTTATGAAGCAGACTACATCGGCATTGCTTCTAGTAACGAGAGCGGCAGAACACTTAGAAGTGTGTTCTCCAAAAAGCGGCAAAAACTTAGCAACTGTCAAGTCGCAAACCCCTCTGTTTTGCAACATACCCAAATCTATAACTCAGCTCGCCAACTTAGTTTGATACCAAAAACGCGATTAAAATTTTGGAAAGTTTATATATTAAGAACTGTAAATCCAAGTTAAACGATGCCTCTTCCCTGACACCGCTTTTGTTGTTTTCTGATAAGCAATTACTATAATTTAATTTTATTTATATATATATAAATTAATGATTTAATAATATATCTAGTTTATTTTTAACGTTACTTTTAAAAATATAAGTATAGATCAACACAAAATATGAAAAATATAGCAGTATAAAAGCATTTATAAAATTATATTGTACGTTTCTGGCGTACTTACCTTATTAATTTTTGTGCCTTCTAAATTATACTGGACGGTTTAGAAACAGAGCAACATTTTATGATAAAAAGTCTGGCAAATATTCACCGGTACATATATTATAGTTCCGCCTCATTGAACCTAACTGTTTTGGTCAAACGCCTGTTTTTTCGCTAGCGAACCAACCAAAAATGAATTATTTTTATTTAATATGCTATGACACTGAAAATCGCATAGCCCGAAGGCAGAACCTAGATACTTGAACGGAAATATGGAAGAAAAAACATAATACGTAATATTTTAAAACTACCTAATTATATTATAAATGAAAATTTAGATATGCTTAATAAATATTTGATAATGAAAGTAAAAAACGCGGTTTGTGCAGCGTACTTCTGCTACTTCTCAGAAATATGATCAATCTAATGGTGTACATAGGTTCCAAACGTTGGGAACATTATAACGTGAACACCGCATAACACAGAGTATCGCACAGTAAAGCAAGTCAGTAAACTTCGCAGATTAATGCAAAGCTGCACAATCCGAGAGAATATATTACTAAATCATTTGACAATGAAACAACTGGTGTGTGCGACAACCTACTATTTACAATGGTTAGTGGTCAGCCCAATACAGAGAGTCACAGCTTAATACAGAGTGTCACAGGTGAAAGTAAACCTTGGCAGTTCATAAGAATGCTTACCAAATCAATTGGTAACGAAACAACCTGTGTATACAACGTCTTACTGCTTACCCTGGTTGAAGGCCAGCCCAATACAGAGAACGGCAGCCTAATACAAAGAATCAGAGGTTAAAGTAAACCTAGCCAGTTCGTGAAAATACTTGCTAGATCATTTGATAATAAAACAACCGGTGTGCGCATAGTCCTGCTACCTACCCTGGTTAGCGGCCAGCCTAATACCTAGAACGACAACCTAATACAAAGAATCACAGGTGAAAGTAAACCTAGCCAGTTCGTGAAATTGCTTGCTAGATCATTTGCTAATGAAACAACCCGTGTGCGCAACGACCTACTACCTACCCTGGTTAGCGGCCAGTCTAATACAGAAAACGACAGCGTAATATAGAGAATCACAGGTTAAAGTAAACCTAGCCAGTTCGTGAAAATACTTGCTAGATCGTTTCATAATGAAACAACCGGTGTGCGCAACGACCTACTACCTACCCTGGTTAGCGGCCAGCCTAATACAGAGAACGACAGCCTAATACAGAGAATCACAGGTTAAAGTAAACCTAGCCAGTTCGTTAAAATGCTTGCTAGATCATTTGCTAATGAAACAACCGGTGTGCGCAACGACCTACTACCTACCCAGGTTAGCGGCCAGCCTAATACAGAGAACGACAGCCTAATACAGAGAATCACAGGTTAAAGTAAACCTAGCCAGCTCGTGAAAATGCTTGCTAGATCATTTGCTAATGAAACAACCGGTGTGCGCAACGACCTACTACCTACCCTGGTTAGCGGCCAGCCTAATACAGAGAACGACAGCCTAATACAGAGAATCACAGGTTAAAGTAAACCTAGCCAGTTCGTGAAAATACTTGCTAGATCATTTGATAATGAAACAACCGGTGTGCGCAAAGTCCTGCTACCTACCCTGGTTAGCGGCCAGCCTAATACAGAGAACGACAGCATAATACATAGAATCACAGGTTAAAGTAAAGCTAGCCAGTTCGTGAAAATACTTGCTAGATCATTTGATAATGAAACACACCGCTTATGGAACTACCCACTAATTACCCACATTTTAGTGGTCAATCTAGTACATAGAATCACAGAGTAAAGTAAATGTAATCGTTAGAAATAATTGCAGTGTCCATATCTGTACATCAAGTTGACGCCTTGTGGTTTTTTACACTGCAGCACTTCATAGCAATTTACACACACCTTCAGCTATCACTATGCCAAAATCCAAATCTGCTGTTCGTAGCAGAGCTGGAAGTGGATCACAATTCTTGACCCTCGACCCACACGACCCACGATTCAACGACCCACGACCCACTTGACCCACGACCCATGAATGCTTTCGCGCATATTAACTGAATCTTAATCTTACACAACTTTATAGTTTGGTTGGCTTAGATGCTCATACAAATTTTAAAGCACGAAGAATTAAAAAAGAACACTGCATATTAAAACACAATTTTTACAAGGTATAATACTATAGCTCATGCTCACATACCACTGCATTTTCATTCAGATGTTCTTATAATGTTCAATGAAACTGAAAGTGATTCAACAACATCAGGCTCAAGACATGACCTTTGAGGTGTGATAATATTGCAACCTATTAAATGTGATAAAATGTCGTTCAGCCTCAAATGAACTTGCAGGAATTACAAACAAGCTACGAGCCACAGAACTGAGCAGAGGAATGGACTCTTTATTGTCGCACCACCATCGAAGAAAGTTATAGCCATAGTCCAAGCGGTCTTATGGATTTTAAAGACAATACTAGAAACTAGCTGTCAAGTGTTTCTGTTAACAGTCTGGTCGGATTCGCGATTGTCCCAGAGAAGTGAAAAGACAACTGAAAATTATTTTGCACACAAGTCAACTTGAACGGCGCATAAGATTTCCTCCCTAAGATCACGTTTTCTCTGCCTAGACCTAGGGTCAGGCTCAGGTTTCAACTTAGGCTTAGACTTTTATGCTCAGGCTTATACTCGTATTATTCTTAGGTATAGGGGTCTGGTGGTTCTGGGGACGAAGCCCTATGAATTCTTAGTGATGACAGAAAGAAACAGGAATAGGGGAAACTACAAAACTATCAGATATAATTTTTGCTAGTTTTCAACCCAAGTAACTAAGGCTTAGGTAACTTAGGTTTCAAGCAACAATAGTTTCAAGTAATATCCTGGAGGTTCTGTAAATAAAACCAATAACTACAAACCGTTCACCGTCCAAACTATTAAAAAAATAGTAACGATATACACTTTTTGAACGTTCTAACTTCTTTCAAATAAAAAATTCAAGAAACAGGCAAAAAGTAGCCACTCGCTATTGTAGGAAATAATTATAATAAATTAGGAGAAATTATAGATTATAATGACAATTATTAACATTATAAATTATAAGGAGAATAAATTAGAAAGAAGTGGCAGTTTAAGCGCGACTTTCTCAGCAGCAAAGAGAACACAAAAAATGCTTGTAAACTATGTGTAGTTTAAATTATTGGATGTTATTAAAATCACAGCTAAAATGGTTGCGTGGGTCGGTGGGTCCGAAGTGAAAACCCACGACCCACGTGACCCACCCAAAATCGCCTAGTACATGACCCACGACCCACTGACCCACTTCCAGCTCTGGTTCGTAAACTAGCATCACACACACCTGACTTCTAAGTTTTAAATAAAACTATATATAAATTCACTGAAGGTAATCTGTAACATCACTAGACAGCTGTCACGGGTCCAACGTAATCTCGAAAACTGCATTCCATTTGCTAGTCTGTAAAGTCATTTTATGCATGGTAGTTTTTACACTGCAGCACTTCATAGAAATTTACACCTTCAGCTATCACTATGCTAAAATCCAAATCTGCTGTTCGCAAACTAGCATCACAGACACCTGACTGCTAAGTTTTAATAAAACTATATATAAATTCACTGAAGGTAATCTGTAACATCACTAGACAGCTGTCACGGGTCCAACGTAATCTCGAAAACTGTATTCCATTTGCTAGTCTGTAAAGTCATTTTATGCATGGTAGTTTTTACACTGCAGCACTTCATAGAAATTTACACCTTCAGCTATCACTATGCTAAAATCCAAATCTGCTGTTCGCAAACTAGCATCACAGACACCTGACTGCTAAGTTTTAATAAAACTATATATAAATTCACTGAAGGTAATCTGTAACATCACTAGACAGCTGTCACGGGTCCAACGTAATCCCGAAAACTGTATTCCATTTGCTAGTCTGTAAAGTCATTTTATGCATGGTAGTTTTTACACTGCAGCACTTCATAGAAATTTACACCTTCAGCTATCACTATGCTAAAATCCAAATCTGCTGTTCGCAAACTAGCATCACAGACACCTGACTGCTAAGTTTTAATAAAACTATATATAAATTCACTGAAGGTAATCTGTAACATCACTAGACAGCTGTCACGGGTCCAACGTAATCTCGAAAACTGTATTCCATTTGCTAGTCTGTAAAGTCATTTTATGCATGGTAGTTTTTACACTGCAGCACTTCATAGAAATTTACACCTTCAGCTATCACTATGCTAAAATCCAAATCTGCTGTTCGCAAACTAGCATCACAGACACCTGACTGCTAAGTTTTAATAAAACTATATATAAATTCACTGAAGGTAATCTGTAACATCACTAGACAGCTGTCACGGGTCCAACGTAATCCCGAAAACTGTATTCCATTTGCTAGTCTGTAAAGTCATTTTATGCATGGTAGTTTTTACACTGCAGCACTTCATAGAAATTTACACCTTCAGCTATCACTATGCTAAAATCCAAATCTGCTGTTCGCAAACTAGCATCACAGACACCTGACTGCTAAGTTTTAATAAAACTATATATAAATTCACTGAAGGTAATCTGTAACATCACTAGACAGCTGTCACGGGTCCAACGTAATCTCGAAAACTGTATTCCATTTGCTAGTCTGTAAAGTCATTTTATGCATGGTAGTTTTTACACTGCAGCACTTCATAGAAATTTACACCTTCAGCTATCACTATGCTAAAATCCAAATCTGCTGTTCGCAAACTAGCATCACAGACACCTTACTGCTATGATTTACTATAACTATATATAAAGTCACTGAAGGTAATCTGTAACATCACTAGACAGCTGTCACGGGTCCAACGTAATCTCGAAAACTGTATTCCATTTGCTAGTCTGTAAAGTCATTTTATGCATGGTAGTTTTTACACTGCAGCACTTCATAGAAATTTACACCTTCAGCTATCACTATGCTAAAATCCAAATCTGCTGGTCGCAAACTAGCATCACAGACACCTGACTGCTAAGTTTTAATAAAACTATATATAAATTCACTGAAGGTAATCTGTAACATCACTAGACAGCTGTCACGGGTCCAACGTAATCTCGAAAACTGTATTCCATTTGCTAGTCTGTAAAGTCATTTTATGCATGGTAGTTTTTACACTGCAGCACTTCATAGAAATTTACACCTTCAGCTATCACTATGCTAAAATCCAAATCTGCTGTTCGCAAACTAGCATCACAGACACCTGACTGCTAAGTTTTAATAAAACTATATATAAATTCACTGAAGGTAATCTGTAACATCACTAGACAGCTGTCACGGGTCCAACGTAATCTCGAAAACTGTATTCCATTTGCTAGTCTGTAAAGTCATTTTATGCATGGTAGTTTTTACACTGCAGCACTTCATAGAAATTTACACCTTCAGCTATCACTATGCTAAAATCCAAATCTGCTGTTCGCAAACTAGCATCACAGACACCTGACTGCTAAGTTTTAATAAAACTATATATAAATTCACTGAAGGTAATCTGTAACATCACTAGACAGCTGTCACGGGTCCAACGTAATCTCGAAAACTGTATTCCATTTGCTAGTCTGTAAAGTCATTTTATGCATGGTAGTTTTTACACTGCAGCACTTCATAGAAATTTACACCTTCAGCTATCACTATGCTAAAATCCAAATCTGCTGGTCGCAAACTAGCATCACAGACACCTGACTGCTAAGTTTTAATAAAACTATATATAAATTCACTGAAGGTAATCTGTAACATCACTAGACAGCTGTCACGGGTCCAACGTAATCTCGAAAACTGTATTCCATTTGCTAGTCTGTAAAGTCATTTTATGCATGGTAGTTTTTACACTGCAGCACTTCATAGAAATTTACACCTTCAGCTATCACTATGCTAAAATCCAAATCTGCTGTTCGCAAACTAGCATCACAGACACCTGACTGCTAAGTTTTAATAAAACTATATATAAATTCACTGAAGGTAATCTGTAACATCACTAGACAGCTGTCACGGGTCCAACGTAATCTCGAAAACTGTATTCCATTTGCTAGTCTGTAAAGTCATTTTATGCATGGTAGTTTTTACACTGCAGCACTTCATAGAAATTTACACCTTCAGCTATCACTATGCTAAAATCCAAATCTGCTGTTCGCAAACTAGCATCACAGACACCTGACTGCTAAGTTTTAATAAAACTATATATAAATTCACTGAAGGTAATCTGTAACATCACTAGACAGCTGTCACGGGTCCAACGTAATCCCGAAACTGTATTCCATTTGCTAGTCTGTAAAGTCATTTTATGCATGGTAGTTTTTACACTGCAGCACTTCATAGAAATTTACACCTTCAGCTATCACTATGCTAAAATCCAAATTTGCTGTCCGCAAACTAGCATCACAGACACCTGACTGCTAAGTTTTAATAAAACTATATATAAATTCACTGAAGGTAATCTGTAACATCACTAGACAGCTGTCACGGGTCCAACGTACTCCCGAAACTCGTATTCCATTTGCTAGTCTGTAAAGTAATTTTTTGCTTTGTATTTTTTACACTGCAGCACTTCATAGAAATTTACACCTTCAGCTATCACTATGCTAAAATCCAAATCTGCTGTTCGCAAACTAGCATCACAGACACCTGACTGCTAAGTTTTAATAAAACTATATATAAATTCACTGAAGGTAATCTGTAACATCACTAGACAGCTGTCACGGGTCCAACGTAATCTCGAAAACTGTATTCCATTTGCTAGTCTGTAAAGTCATTTTATGCATGATAGTTTTTAATCTGCAGCACTTCATAGAAATTTACACCTTCAGCTATCACTACGCCAAAAATCTAATTGCTTGTTGCAAGCCAGCGTTCACACCATGACTTTTAAACCAAAATCATATAAATCATGCAGTAATTGTTAGCATCACCAGACAGCTGTCACGGGTCCAACGTAATCTCGAAAACTGTATTCCATTTGCTAGTCTGTAAAGCTATTTTATGCATGGTAGTTTTTACACTGCAGCACTTCATAGAAATTTACACCTTCAGCTATCACTATGCTAAAATCCAAAATCGCCGTTTTCGCAAACTAGCATCACAGACACCTGACTGCTAAGTTTTAATAAAACTATATATAAATTCACTGAAAGGTACCTGTAACATCACTAGACAGCTGTCTCGGGTCCAACGTAATCTCGAAAACTGTATTCCATTTGCTAGTCTGTAAAGTCATTTTATGCATGGTAGTTATTACACTGCAGCACTTCATAGAAATTTACACCTTCAGCTATCACTATGCTAAAATCCAAATCTGCTGTTCGCAAACTAGCATCTCTACATAGCTGACTGCTAAGTTTTAATAAAACTATATATAAATTCACTGAAGGTAATCTGTAATATCATGCAGCAGCTGTCACGGGTCCAACGTAATCCCGAAAACTGTATTCCATTTGCTAGTCTGTAAAGTCATTTTATGCATGGTAAAGTTTGCACACTTAATACTTCATAGAAATTTACACCTTCAGCTATCACTATGCTAAAATCCAAATCTGCTGTTCGCAAACTAGCATCACAGACACCTGACTGCTAAATTTTTAATAAAACTATATATAAATTCACTGAAGGTAATCTGTAACATCACTAGACAGCTGTCACGGGTCCAACGTAATCTCGAAAACTGTATTCCATTTGCTAGTCTGTAAAGTTATTTTATGCATGGTAGTTTTTACACTGCAGCACTTCATAGAAATTTATACCTTCAGCTATCACTATGCTAAAATCCAAATCTGCTGTTCGCAAACTAGCATCACATAATCCTGAACTGTGAGAGTTTTAATAAAGTTATATATAAATTCACTGAAGGTAATCTGTAACATCACTAGACAGCTGTCACGGGTCCAACTGAATCCCCGAAAACCGTATTCATTTAAGTTGCTCTGTAAAGTCATTTTATGCATGGTAGTTTTTACACTGCAGCACTTCATAGAAATTTACACCTTCAGCTATCACTATGCTAAAATCCAAATCTGCTGTTCTCAAACTAGCATCACAGACACCTGACTGCTAAGTTTTAATAAAACTATATATAAATTCACTGAAGGTAATCTGTAACATCACTAGACAGCTGTCACGGGTCCAACGTAATCTCGAAAACTGTATTCCATTTGCTAGTCTGTAAAGTCATTTTATGCATGGTAGTTTTTACACTGCAGCACTTCATAGACATTTACACCTTCAGCTATCACTATGCTAAAATCCAAATCTGCTGTTCGCAAACTAGCATCACAGACACCTGACTGCTAAGTTTTAATAAAACTATATATAAATTCACTGAAGGTAATCTGTAACATCACTAGACAGCTGTCACGGGTCCAACGTAATCCCGAAAACTGTATTCCATTTGCTAGTCTGTAAAACCACTTTATGCATGGTAGTTAATTACAGGAATGTTTAAGGAAGCATGATCGACTTCTGCCAAGGACCTATATCTGAGGACCCTCTGCCAAGGATCCATATCTAAGGATCTTCTACCAAGGATTCATATCTAAAGACCCTCTGCAAAAGGACCCATATATAAGGACCCTCTGTCAAGGACCCATATCTAAGGATCCTCAGCCAAGGACCCATATATAAGGACCCTCTGCCAAAGACCCATATCTACGGATCCTCTGCCAAGGACCCAAGCCACCGCTAAAGGTTTATAGCTCCAGTTTCAAACAACATCTATTTTATATTAAAGCTACAACAGTACTACACTTTTATACAAGCCATCAAACTTTGTATCAGTTGTATGCATTTGCTTGGCCATTGTACATTATACATTCATACAGAAGCAGAATAATATTCACCACAGGTGAATATATTTCTTTGCAAAGACTACCTAATAGCGCTTGACAAAAACGATGAATTGTAGGAGAAAAGTAAATAATTCATAAGACGAGGCCTGAGCTGAATAAAATATGGAAGGCCAGCCGTCATTACTCTAGGATATAAAGTTGATTATAAAGACCATCACGCTATCAGTTGACTCACCATTAAGGTTACGTCAATGAGCAGAAAATCTTAGGACATTTTTACTCACGAGCCCTGAGCTAAACAAGAATGGCCAGATGCCATTACTCTAGGATATAAAGTTGATTATAAAGACCATCACGCTAGCAGTGGAATCACCATTAAGGTTACGTCAATGAGCAGAAAATCTTAGGACGTTTTTACTCACGAGGCCTGAGCTAAATAGAGCAAAAAAGCAACACCAATTTAGTTGTTGTATAACAGATTTAAATGCATTTCAACCGATGCAACACTTTAATGTTTATGCGGAAACTACTGAAAGATTTGCCACAAAGATGGTTACAAGCAAAAGCCGTTTTAAGTTTATAAAGTTGATTATAAAGACCATCACGCTAGCAGTGGAATCACCATTAAGGTTACGTCAATGAGCAGAAAATCTTAGGACGTTTTTACTCACGAGGCCTGAGCTAAATAAGAATGGCCAGATGCCATTACTCTAGGATATAAAGTTGATTATAAAGACCATCACGCTAGCAGTGGAATCACCATTAAGGTTACGTCAATGAGCAGAAAATCTTAGGACGTTTTTACTCACGGGGGCCTGAGCTAAATAAGAATGGCCAGATGCCATTACTCTAGGATATAAAGTTGATTATAAAGACCATCACGCTAGCAGTGGAATCACCATTAAGGTTACGTCAATGAGCAGAAAATCTTAGGACGTTTTTGCTCACGAGGCCTGAGCTAAATAAGAATGGCCAGATGCCATTACTCTAGGATATAAAGTTGATTATAAAGACCATCACGCTAGCAGTGGAATCACCATTAATGTTACGTCAATGAGCAGAAAATCTTAGGACGTTTTTACTCACGAGGCCCGAGCTAAATAAGAATGGCCAGATGCCATTACTCTAGGATATAAAGTTGATTATAAAGACCATCACGCTATCAGTTGACTCACCGTTAAGGTTACGTCAATGAGCAGAAAATCTTAGGACATTTTTACTCACGAGCCCTGAGCTAAACAAGAATGGCCAGATGCCATTACTCGAGGATATAAAGTTGATTATAAAGACCATCACGCTAGCAGTGGAATCACCATTAAGGTTACGTCAATGAGCAGAAAATCTTAGGACGTTTTTACTCACGAGGCCTGAGCTAAATAAGAATGGCCAGATGCCATTACTCTAGGATATAAAGTTGATTATAAAGACCATCACGCTAGCAGTGGAATCACCATTAAGGTTACGTCAATGAGCAGAAAATCTTAGGACGTTTTTACTCACGAGGCCTGAGCTAAATAAGAATGGCCAGATGCCATTACTCTAGGATATAAAGTTGATTATAAAGACCATCACGCTAGCAGTGGAATCACCATTAAGGTTACGTCAATGAGCAGAAAATCTTAGGACGTTTTTACTCACGAGGCCGGAGCTAAATAAGAATGGCCAGATGCCATTACTCTAGGATATAAAGTTGATTATAAAGACCATCACGCTAGCAGTGGAATCACCATTAAGGTTACGTCAATGAGCAGAAAATCTTAGGACGTTTTTACTCACGAGGCCTGAGCTAAATAAGAATGGCCAGATGCCATTACTCTAGGATATAAAGTTGATTATAAAGACCATCACGCTAGCAGTTGACTCACCATTAAGGTTACGTCAATGAGCAGAAAATCTTTGGACATTTTTACTCACGAGGCCTGAGCTAAATAAGAATGGCCATATGCCATTACTCTAGGATATAAAGTTGATTATAAAGACCATCACGCTATCAGTTGACTCACCGTTAAGGTTACGTCAATGAGCTGAAAATCTTAGGACATTTTTACTCACGAGCCCTGAGCTAAACAAGAATGGCCAGATGCCATTACTCTAGGATATAAAGTTGATTATAAAGACCATCACGCTAGCAGTGGAATCACCATTAAGGTTACGTCAATGAGCAGAAAATCTTAGGACGTTTTTACTCACGAGGCCTGAGCTAAATAAGAATGGCCAGATGCCATTACTCTAGGATATAAAGTTGATTATAAAGACCATCACGCTAGCAGTGGATTCACCATTAAGGTTACGTCAATGAGCAGAAAATCTTAGGACGTTTTTACTCACGAGGCCTGAGCTAAATAAGAATGGCCAGATGCCATTACTCTAGGATATAAAGTTGATTATAAAGACCATCACGCTAGCAGTGGAATCACCATTAAGGTTACGTCAATGAGCAGAAAATCTTAGGACGTTTTTACTCACGAGGCCTGAGCTAAATAAGAATGGCCAGATGCCATTACTCTAGGATATAAAGTTGATTATAAAGACCATCACGCTAGCAGTGGAATCACCATTAAGGTTACGTCAATGAGCAGAAAATCTTAGGACGTTTTTGCTCACGAGCCCTGAGCTAAATAAGAATGGCCAGATGTCATTACCCTGGGATATAAAGTTGATTATAAAGATCATCACGCTAGCAGTTGACTCACCACAAAGGTTAAATCAATGAGCAGAAAATGTTTGTAACATTTTTACTCACGATGTCAGAGATAAATACAATAAGAAGGGCCAGTCGCCATTACTCTAGGATATAAAGTTGTATGTAAAGACCATCACTTTAGCTGTTGGCTCACCATTCAGGCTAAGTGAATGAGCAGAAAACGTTGGGACATTTGTACTCACGAGGCTTGGGCTAAATAAAATAAGGAGGGCCAGCCGCTATTACTTTGAATAAAACGAAGATATCAGTAATTGAACAGGGTTACGGGGACTACTGGTTCACTTTGTCAAGAATAAGATATGAGTGATCCACCGAAAACGCTTCTCGAGATTTGTTACTGTTCAGATAGTGCTTAGTGTATACTTTTATTTCGGCCATGATTGGTGTTAGGTAGACATATATTTATTGCCAAAACAAGCACTAAGTTAGATTTCAG
>JASANE010030480.1:0-12192 GCA_030248225.1 Trileptium ribeirensis | reverse complement strand
GTACTGTAGGTAATTGCAAACATTAATTATTAATATACGGCACCTTCGGGCTTTTGCAATTTTTAGCCGGCTATTCTTATTGGGCCACTGCAAATTTTTTTATGTACCGGGCTTTGTAACGCTTATTATATAAGACCGCAAAAAATTTGCACGGTACGAGTAAACGTTAAAATATATTTTTCGTTGCTAAATAAAATTATTTTACCTTGAGATAGATTATCATGTTTCTTGATTATTGCGCTAACGGAAAGTTTTATTACAATATTTGACTATTATTCAACAACGGAAGGACGCCTATTCGTATTATTGCGCTAACGGAAAGTTTTATTACAATATTTGACTAATATTCAACAACGGAAGGACGCCTATTCGTATTATTCGTATTATTGCGCTAACGGAAAGTTTTATTACAATATTTGACTATTATTCAACAACGGAAGGACGCCTATTCGTATTATTCGTATTATTGCGCTAACGGAAAGTTTTATTTCAATATTTTACTATTATTCAACAACGGAAGGACGCCTATTCGTATTATTGCGCTAACGGAAAGTTTTATTACAATATTTGACTATTATTCAACAACGGAAGGACGCCTATTCGTATTATTCGTATTATTGCGCTAACGGAAAGTTTTATTGCAATATTTGACTATTATTCAACAACGGAAGGACGCCTATTCGTATTTTTATCATTGGTTGAATTTAACCATCTTCACATAAAATGATTTAGTCTATAATGTCTGCTTTTCCAAGACAAGGAAATAAAACATTTTTCTGTGGTTTTGCAATATTTCATTCTACTTCGCCGAAGCGAAATCTAGGTCAATATTAGCTAGTTATTTGTGCGCACGAAAAGCGGTAGCTTATGTTGTTTTTGACCGTCGAGTGCGACTGAAGAGCGCTGACCTTTGTTAGATTTATATTCGCGGTATACATAATAATCAGTTTTATTTATTGAGCAGCTACAGGCGAAGAGTAACTACATCTACAGTACTTGTCACAATTGACTGTCGCATTACGAGCAATCGAACAAAAAACAAACCATAAAATTTTATAAAATAAAAATTTAGGTTTCCACGAGCAAATTGGGAACGAACAGCGGTCAATTGTAGCGAGTACTGTATGTAGATTCAAGACTTTAAGATTGGATTTTTAAAAGTATTGCTGGTAAGTTCGCTGCTGTATGTAGCAGCCGCTATAGATGCGACCACTGCTTAAACATAGCACTATTCGTTAAAAAAGCGACAGTCATTTCTGAGGCGGTCGGTAGGTTACGACAGAATTTCGTGTTTAAAATCAGTAAGATCATGGATTCAAATCGTATTTATTGTTTCCACGTTTTTAAGGGTGCATATTTTGGCTGGAAAGCGACGGCGATGGGCAAGAATTTCATTAACGGCAAAACGTTTTTAGAAAAGAGGTGAGGAATTTCGTAGGTAAGGAATAAATTGGTCGCTGGGTTCGGTCGGTAGGAAGCTAAGTTTTTAAAGAAATATAAAAGTAATGTAGATTATTGTGAATACTTTATTTTCCGCTACTTCCGATAGCTTGACGGCTTCTTGTAACTCTTAAATCACAACTTAATATTGCAAAATTTTTGATTGTTGAGGTTGGTTGTGGACCATTTTGAAGTTATTGGTCGGTGAATTTTTTATCATTAGTTGTGGTCGAATCTGGACAAATTTAAATTGACAATTAGCCAAATAGTGCTCTAGACCAAAGTTATACGGTTTAAGTCAGAACATTATTTATTTATTGACATTCACACAGATACAAAACAACTAATTGGAAGGTGTATATTTTAAATTAGAATTGCAAAATAGATTAAACAAATTATATGTTTTCTAAGCGGTGAGTATTTTTGTCAGACAGGGACTAAACTTCATTAATATCTAAGCAATGATTATTGGATTTTAATTAATAAGAGAAATCAATTTTTGTTAAAAGATTATGATATTTTGATATATTTTCCTAATAGTACGCAGTTTCCACCTAGCCATTCTGGAACATTATTCCATATCTACTACACAAAATGTTTCATAACATATGTGCGAAATTTGATTTTCACTAATTTAGAACAATGTCCACGAAGGTTAGTTCCAGTTGTTCAAAAGCGAATCAAATTAGTGAAAATTTGATGTCTTCAACGGGTTCCAGTGTCATCAACGGGTTCCAGTTCATCTTCATCCATTTATAGTCGTTGTTCCATGTTGTTATGTGTTCGATTTCACCATGATTGATAGTATTCCTCCACTTGACCCTGCATAGGGCATCCGCTTGTATGAGATGTTGCATCGTCATGTCCTCTGTAACGAAATTGCTGTAACCAAACCAGATGATAGCTCGAAAAAACGTCAAACTGCAAAACAAAGCAATATTTTGTATACCATTATTAAGTCATTATTGAAGTCATCTTAGCTCGACGCTTACGAGATTAAATAAATCTAAAATCTTTTTGTATACGGTAAATATGTGCAATCTATGACAAAATCGGCCAGTAATGCATTGCTGAAGTTTTTTCAATAATATCAATGTCGGGTTGTAAACTAGGCGACCAAACGTTACTGGCGTATTCCAAGATCGGTCCCATATAACTTTTAAACGCAACATAATGGTAGTCTATCACTAGTAAGAAAACATCGAAATAACATTATTAATAATTTTGTGACATTTTTGGTACAATCATTAGAATGTAATTTTGGTTGAAGTTCAGAATCTATTAAAATTTCTAAAAACTTAATATCCACAACATCCCAACGGCCTAGCTAATACGTAAATATTTTTTTATATTTTTTGACTACCGACACATGTATAATATTATATTATAATGAACAATTTTCAGCTAATATTATATTTGTCATAAATTTGACCAATTTTTAATATAATTAAGGACTTCTTTAAAGTGTGACGTGGTTTGCCCTACCATCTTTAAATTAAAACGATTTCTATTTGTGTTTATGAATTCCCATTTTCGGGAACCCAAACCTAGCACATGGGCAATATTACTATGGTGACGTTTAGCTGCTTTAAATTTATATTGTTTATCATCTGTGTCAATCATATACTGTATAATATGTGCTTGGTTGTTGATTGTGAATCTGTATAAAAATGTATGTATTGTGTTTGTTGAGCGGAGCGAGGTCGCCGAGCGAAGCGTTTTTATTTTCTGTCTGGGAGCAAAAAAGTCGATGTCCGTTCGTCCGTTAGTCTTTCATGGATCTCACGAACCACTGAACCTATTTGAAAGCTTATCATGTGAGGATGTGCACCTGATATTTTAGAAGTTTTGCAACTTGCCAATTTTATCAATAATTAAGCAATTTTCAGACCCCGTGTCCTATGATTTCATTGCTGTGCTAGGATTACCATTCATCACCATGCTGTATAAGCCACGTGAGTTCCTTTGTCTTGCTTTTCGTTCGAACGGAATAAAACTATTCTTTCATTTACTCATTGTTGTCTAGGTAATGATATATTCCCAAGACATTGAGTAAGTTCATATTACTAATGCCATTCGCTCCGCTCAAAAAATTTAGTTCCACTACGACTAGTCTCTATACGATGTGTGTATACATAATATGTTTATGAATTTGTTCTTCTTCTTCTTCTTTTCTTGGAGTCGCGACCTATTGGCCATAGACTGCTCCCATCGGTTTGATTCTGGAGCATGCGCGTAGGAATCTGATGACATTGGTTGGTTGTTCGTAGAGAACGTCTTCCTTTGGTTCAGGTGGTAGGTATTTCTGTCCGAAGGAATTTCCAATCGGGCACTCCCAGAGAGCATGTTTCAGGTCGTCATTTGCATGGTTGCATATCTGGCATCGTGGCGAGGGGGCTTTCCTGATGTGGTGTAAGTACCAATTCAGTATGGGTGACTTCTCCCCGCATCGCAGTTGGGCCAGTATTCTTCGCTCTCGTCTGATCAAATTGACTTCTTTATCTCTGCTAGGTGGAGATCTGATCCCGTCTCTTTCCAATTCTGCCGCTAGCTTCTCCCGGTGCATCCGCTTGATTGTTGTTTTTGCAGTCGTGAAGTCAATTGGTACTGATTGTTGGTCCATTGCGTTTCCTGCGTTTGCCAGCTTGTCTGCTTCTTCATTTCCTTCAATCCCCGCGTGACCTGGCACCCACTGTATTATGACCTTATTGACTTTGTTGCACAGTAAGACTAGATTATGCCATAGGTCTTCTGAGCTCTGAGATTTGATCGAGATTAACTCTCCAGTGAGGTTCGTTACTAGAGATTGAGAATCATGAATTTGTTGTATCTCGGAATGTAGTGTATGTATGCAGTGCCTTCTGTGTCATGTGTCTACGTTTCTATGCGCACTTAATGTATTTCGCTTGTGTGTTGGAACTTTTGTATAGGGCGCTGGAGAATTTTAAGACTTAGCTAATTTTGAGGGAATTTTCAAGGGAGTAACAGAATTAAAGAGTTTTATGTCAGCCTAAGGTATAAAATTTAAATATATCGAATTTGAGTGTAAGGGTTGGATGCCTTAAACATTAGGCCTACATTAGCAGATAAGTGTACGTGTATCTGCTGGATTTTCGAATAAAATCTTAAAATTTGTGTATACTTAAGAATTCGGGGAAAATCATAAAAATTTATTCTCTAACGACTTAAATTCACTTAGGTTAAAGAGGGGATTATATGGGAGTGGAACCATAGTAAAACTTGGAAAACTTTATAATGTAAAAGAAAATTGGAATGTATAACAAGTGTAAATTATAATGTAAATTGGAACACTTAGAGAAATCAATAAGGAGAAAATTGGGAGTAGACTTATAGCTCGGGTATTTAAGCGATTGAGCAGTTAGAGCAGGACCTCAGTCGGCCTCAGAAACTGCGCAATTAAGGTGAGTACGGTTCAGCCGTTTATTTGTTTATTGTGTGTAGAGTTTTAGCTGTTGTATTATACTGATGAAAATAAACGATAATCATCTCTTATAAGTGGTGACACTTTAAGGCCTTAGGAATAAGAGATCATAAAACAATATATCCTTTGGTGCCCGCATTGCTCTTAGTTCGTGTATAAGCTACGGTGGGACTAAACACCCCTTGGGCCACGTAGGCTACAAAAGCAACCTTGGCATGACTTGTATTACAATTTTCGACACTTCAAGATTTTAGTGTCATAAGCGAATATCTTAATTTCTACATCAGGTAAATCGTCGCATCTGTCATTTATATACAGTATAAAAGCAATGGACCTAAAATGGTCCCCTGTGGTACTCCAGATTTAACACAACGCAATGTCGAACAACGCGAATTTAATTTAACACAGAAAGTACTGCCTGATAGAAAAGTTGGAAAATTTCGAATCTGGGACATCTCCTTTGTGCTACAAAGTATAGATTTTATATTCTAAATTTTTTGTACATTTTGTTTCAGATATTCTGAAAGCCTAGAACTTGACGATGCAATCCATACCGCGTTGTACATTTTGTTTCAGATATTCTGAAAGCCTAGAACTTGACGATGCAATCCATACCGCGTTGTACATTTTGTTTCAGATATTCTGAAAGCCTAGAACTTGACGATGCAATCCATACCGCGTTGTACATTTTGTTTCAGATATTCTGAAAGCCTAGAACTTGACGATGCAATCCATACCGCGCTGTTAACGTTAAAGGAAAGCTTTGACGTAGGAATGACTGAAGATAATGTTGAAATCGGTAGGTTTTTTCTGATTTTCAATGCGGAAGTCCGCGAAACTTTGAAATTCGAGACATTTTATTTAGTAAGCGTTTTTGTGGCAAGGAACCATTATCCCTAAGTAAAAGTTGTTGTATGAAATCAATGTATGGTTGGGATTAAATTTGTTGATTGAACTTGAGGCATTTTTGTAGCTTATGCATTTTAAGAGTGGTATTTTGAAAAAGTTGGAAGCCGATTTGCTGCATGATGTTTATGATGTTAAAATTATTTGCAAGTTTTGTTTACAGTACTATATAAATCGTATTTCAATGTCAACATCGCATCGTTATAAATCTGACAGACTGTATTTTGATAAGGCATATCACAACGATCGCAACCGGACGGTATGTCATATGGCGTATCACGGAAGGATGTTTGTGCGAATTTAAGGCGCATTTGTGGATTCGCCGTAAATCTCAGTCACCCTCTGTCCCGTGATAGCTACGAGCTATCTGCTGTTATATATTATAACACTAAAAATACACACACGTTAATCGACAGAAATTAAACCAAATTTATCTTGAACATTTTTCATTTCTGTCGGTAAGTGTATATTATATAATTGATATAATTTTATTCATTGTGTTTTGCCGTCTGTGGTTATTCATAATTATTTGGTAGGATGTCCTTGGTCCGGAACCCTCATTATATGAGAGGCTTCCAGTGTTTTCGAGTTCACGTCCTGTTGGCTGGAACATTCAAATATATTTGTGAAAAATTCCATAAATGCATTTAATAATAATTATTACTGTCTGGGGTATCTGAATTGTTGTAGAATAGGGAAAGTTTATTTTGTCCAGTTTAGGGCTTTGACGGTTCAGAGACATGGTTTTTTAGTGTCTTCCTCAAAAATTACACTTGTTCTGAGTTTACATGATGAAACTTGACAATGATCCCTTAGTTTATTGCTCGTATTAACCACATTAGCAAGGGTTAGTTATCAGTAGGACAAGAACTGATATTTTGTGTTTTATTAATATTTAGTCTTAAATCGACGAACCGTTCTTTACTGATTATCCGGTATGTATTATACGCCAGGAATACCTGGTGATCGTTCAATGCCCGTGACATATTATAATACTGCTCACTAGACGTTCTCATGCTTGCTCAATAGCACTCATTAATTGCATTTTTCACCGAAAAACATCAAACTTCACCTGTAAACGACATCATATTCATTTATTATTGCTACCAATTTTCTATAAATGTTACGCTTGTTTTTAATTTTCTATTGTGATAGGTATCTGTGGTAAAGATGGATTTCAAAGGCTGACCAAGCAGCAAATCAAGGATCATTTGGGAATGCTTTAAATTGATTGATCCGTAGATACATTACTCGCGCACAAATTTGTAGTTGCGATACAATCCGAAAATGATTGACTTAAAATATTGAGTATATCGTTCTTAAGTTTTCAGAATGTTTTGGCTGAACGTCTCTAAACTTCAAAACCTGATAATATGGGTTCTGGTTTTAAGTTATCAGATTCGGATATTTTTGCTATTTACGCTATTGTGTGCGACTATCAGCTGCTCTATTACCAACTCGCTCTGTGTTTCGTTATAATTTTTCAATTGTTGCTTTTGAATGCTGCATCCCAAATGCTAGTCTCTCCGACGTTTAGTACTATTCACTACCTATAGTCACGGGCAAGTGCACAAAAAACGGACGCAACAACGTTCGTTTACAAGCGAACGTGGCAACGGTCGATTGCGTTTACGTTTATTCGTAAACGAAATAAAAAATATTCGTCCGCAAACATGTCAAGTTCGTTTGTAAACGCAAGGTCTAATGTTCGTTCGCGTACGTTTTTTATACACTTATTTTTGTGCGTGACTATATATTAAACGCTGTTCCAAATTCGACGTAAGTCACACGAAACATAATATGTAACTTACTACGGAGAAAGTCTGCAACATCCGCTTGCCTGTAATTATCCTTCCAGTGGTGTGCCCAATGAGCGTTACACGTAATGCCTGTATATTCTCTTAACCGTTCAGCTATCACAGCCTTCAAGATCCATATTTAGAAAATTAACGTTGTTATTGAACAACGTCTTATGAAATTTTTATGTACAGCATCGGGCAAAAATATAAGTGCAATCGGAATCGATCGACATATTAATTGTTTAATCGCAATCGTTGCAATTTTCATTTAAACAGAACATAAATTCTTCAAATTTCCAATTTATCTAATTGCCGCAACATTGAAGTCGATCGACACCTCGACCCATGTCAACTTTAGGGGCCGAAGAATAATGCATGCCATGCCGTTATCGGTATACTAACCCTTAGTCTTAACCTATGCATCATTCACAGAGAAGTGCGTGCAGGAATTGCACACCGTAAGCTATTGCAGCAACTATAGTTTATTAAACAATATTACAATGCGTTATATTATTGCAAACATAGTGCCGTCAGTGGCACAAGCTAAAAATATTGCTACTACAATAACATTGGCTTCTGTTGCACTGTCAATAGCACAAGCCAAAATCACTGCAGCTACAGTCCTGGCCAGAAATAAGTGCAATCGAAAACGATCGAAATTTCGTTTAATCGAAAAAAATCGAAATTTTAAAATTTTGAAATTTATCTAATTGCGCAAAAATCGAAAACGATCGAAATCGAAATCGATCGAAATTTCGTTTAATCGAAATCGATCGAGATTTCGATCGATTATTTTGCACTTATTTCTGGCCATGACTGTACAATAACATTGGTTTGTATTGCATTCTCAAAAGAACATGCCAAAATATTACTGCTGCAATAACTATGGCTTCCATTGCACAGCAGCAGAACACTGTTCTGTTATTTTGTAGCAATATTGCGCTTGTTTATACTGTTGCTGCAATAGTTACTCTGCGGCATGATGACGATAGACACAAAATATTTGTACTGTTGTGTACATTCTATCTCGACCCCTCCCAATGTTTACACCCCTGTATATAACTAGTATCTTCCAAGCGAGGGTGAAACGGAACGTGGTGATTTCATCAAGTTTTAATTTTGCGTAATCACTTGTAACAGGCTTTGTGTTTGATGCATATACTCCATTAAGATCTTTGTAACCCTGAATCCATTGAAAACCCTAAGACCTCGTCGACCTTAATCCCGTCGAAGCCAACTGAAAACGCACGAACTATTCAAGCTGGTCTCTAGATAACCCAAACATCGTAACCGATGGATTGAAAAACTATACATGGACCATTATTGGTACCCTATACGTATTACATAACCAGGATACAGAAGCCAGACTATATTCTTGAGAGGCGTTCATATAAAGAAGTGGGCTTGAACTTTTCTACTGTTTTTTTCCGATTCACCGAGTATTATAACAACGGTTATGCGTGCGTAATACGAAAAGCGTGCCTAGAAAACCTAAGCTAAGATTCCTATATTAGCCATGTACTAACCTTTAGTCGGAGGGCTGCCGCCCACGAACACCCCGCTCTAAGCTGTTCTTCTTTCTAACGTTACAACGTCCGGCAGCTAAAGTTGACATGGGTCGAAACCTCGATCGAGTATTTTACACTTATGGCCGTGACTGTATGCGAAGAGCAACACATGTTACAGTATTTATTCGTGCTATCCCACTCAGCTATGCTTATCTTTAGTGCCCCATTCAAATAAAAACTCGTGAAAGAATAGGTATTTTCCATATTTCTAAAACTGTTGGTAATAAATTATTAGCATCGAAACTTGTTAAAACTGCCGGATATTGTGTTTAATCGATTTTGCAATGAATATGTTGCTAAGTTTGGTATGCGCAAATATATATATATTTGTTACACAACCTGTTTATAATAAAATGTGTAATGTTTTGAATTATTAAATAGAGCGGAGTATGTTTTTAACCATTGGTATTTGATGAAATTTTCGTTTGCATTGCTGAACTGTTGCTTTCGCGATGGATCGAACCCAAGCATTAATATTGTGCTCAATAAGACACTGAGTTATGACGATACTGTTGCTTAGACCCTTAAAGGCTTCTTACAGCGGGAGAATAACAATACGAAACGCACTGTGTTAGTTCACTACTTCGTACTGTAATTAGATGACATTGCAAAATACATGATGTGTTTTGAGTTATACAAAGCATGCGAACTGAATTGTATGACTTATTTGGCGAATTGCTATTGCCGTTTCCGTACTGTTTTTCGATAAGAAGCAATATTAAAATCTTTAATGTTCTATTGAATTTATCTGAAAAACATTTATGGACGTTTAGTTGATTTGTATCTTTGTTAAAATCAACTTCCTTGAACTGCTCTCTTGGATACGGGCTCCACCACAGTCGGAATCGCCAAAAGCAGAAATAGGAAAAACGGAAAAAGTGCATGGAGAAATTGGGAAATAGAAAAATTGAAAAAAACGAGACATTGAGAAATTTGGACAATGAGATATTGGGAAAATGGAAAATTAGGCAATCGGAAAATCGGCAAATTTAGAAAATGAGAAAATAGAAATCGGGAATACAAAAATTAGGAAACTGGGAAATTGTATAATGAACTTTGGAAATCGGGAAGTTGTGAAAACGGGAAATGGGGAAAACAGAAATTGGGAAACGGCGAAATCGTATCGGGAAATTGGGAAAACTGGAAAATGGGAAATCGGGAGTGCAGAAGATAGGAAACGGGGAAATTGTATCGAGAAATTGGGACAATGGGAAATTAGGAAATTCGAAAATCGGGGAAACGCGAAAACGGGTAATCAGAAATTAGGAAACGGGAAAATTGCATGGAGAAATTGGGAAAACGGGAAATCGGGAATTATGGAAAATGGAAAACCAGAAGTACAGAAATTAGAACGATGCGAATGTTGACATTGAAAAGGTACGAAATGGGGAAACAGGACTGTAAAACAGAAACGAAATTGTTGATTCGGAAATCGCGAAAAGGTGGTGGAAAAGCCGGAAATTTTAAAACATCATAAACATCGGAAATTATATCGCAGCAAAGGAAGGAATTGGAAATCGTGAACTGGGGAATCGGCTTCCAACTTTTTCAAAATACCACTCTTAAAATGCATAAGCTACAAAAATGCCTCAAGGTCAATCAACAAATTTAATCCCAACCATACATTGATTTCATACAACAACTTTTTACTTAGGGATAATGGTTCCTTGCCACAAAAACGCTTACTAAAATAAATGTCTCTAATTTCAAAGTTTCGCGGACTTCCGCATTGAAAATCAGAAAAAACCTACCGATTTCAACATTATCTTCAGTCATTCCTACGTCAAAGCTTTCCTTTAACGTTAACAGCGCGGTATGGATTGCATCGTCAAGTTCTAGGCTTTCAGAATATCTGAAACAAAATGTACAACGCGGTATGGATTGCATCGTCAAGTTCTAGGCTTTCCAGAATATCTGAAACAAAATGTACAACGCGGTATGGATTGCATCGTCAAGTTCTAGGCTTTCAGAATATCTGAAACAAAATGTACAACGCGGTATGGATTGCATCGTCAAGTTCTAGGCTTTCAGAATATCTGAAACAAAATGTACAAAAATTTCGAATATAAAATCTATACTTTGTAGCACAGAGGATGTAGATTCGAAATTTTCCAACTTTTCTATCGGACAGAGCTTTCTGTGTTAAATTAAATTCGTGATGTTCGGCATTGCTCTGTATTAAATCTGGGATACCACAGGGAGCGTTTTAGGTCCATTGCTTCTATGCTGTATATAAATGACATATGCGATAATTTACCTGATGTAGAAATTAAGATATTCGCTTATGACACTAAAATCTTGAAGTGTCGAAAATTGTAATACAAGTCATGCCAAGGTTGCTTTTGTAGCCTACGTGGCCCAAGGGGTGTTTAGTCCCACCATAAGCTATACACGAACTAAGAGCAATGCGGGCACCAAAGGATATATTGTTTTATGATCTCTTGTTGTCCTAAAGCCTTAAAGTGTCACCACTTATAAGAGATGATTATCGTTTATTTTCATCAGTATAATACAACAGCTAAAACTCTACACACAATAAACAAATAAACGGCTGAACCGTACTCACCTTAATTGCGCAGTTTCTGAGGCCGACTGAGGTCCTGCTCTAACTGCTCAATCGCTTAAATACCCGAGCTATAAGTCTAATCCCAATTTTCTCCTTATTGATTTCTCTAAGTGTTCCAATATTTACATTATAATTTACACTTGTTATACATTCCAATTTTTTCTTACATTATAAAGTTTTCCAAGTTTTACTATGGTTCCACTCCCGTATGATCCCCTACTTTAACCTAAGTGAATTTTAGTCGTTAGAAAATAAGTTTTTATCATTTTCCCCGAATTATTAAGTATAAACAAATTTTAAGATTTTAGTTAAAAATGCGACAGATATACATACAAAATTGCGCTAATGTAGGCCTAATCTTTAAGGCACCCAACTTTTACACTCAAATTCGATATATTTAAATTTTATGCCTTAGGCTGACATAAAACTCTTTTTAATTCTGTTACTCCCTTGAAAATTCCCTCAAAATTA
>JASANE010030479.1:0-11790 GCA_030248225.1 Trileptium ribeirensis | reverse complement strand
CTATGGTTTTAGTAAAAATTCCTATATGTATATATATCACGCATATATCGTCTATAAATGAAAAATAGTAAAACGAAACATGTAATACCTATTACCGAAATACCTAATTGGAATACTCTTGATCCATAGCAGTGAGTTTGTTATAAAGTTGACAAGTCATTCTAGTTTAACTTTTAGGGACGGAAGTGAAATTCAAACTATGCCACTCTCGATATAAGTCTAAACTTCATATATATACAGGGCTTTATTACACTTAACTCGTAGTTGTCCAGTGTCCGCCGGCCTATGGTGCTGGTAGACGGTCGGCGGGAGAATTTTAGAAACTTATAATTTTCCCTCAATTTTTTCCAATTGGGGATGAATTTTTAGTAGTTTACATCTTATTTGCCTGCTATGTCAAAAAATTTCCGCTCGTCTCAGGTCGCGGCGGGGTGGGGGTTCTACCTTTAGCGGGGTGGCGACACTCTTACCCTCTTCGACACCTATGGGTAAGCCTTAAAGCCGGGGGCTGTCGTACCCCTCCCGAAGCCTAGCAACGAACTGTGTGTGAAAAAATGGTGAGCAATATATACTACTAATGCGGCGTTTACATTACAAAATGCCCGCCATGTGGAAGATGTGTCCCTGTGCAATCACGACCATAGTATGGTGTGTGGTAGTCGGAAGGATATATTATGTAGCAAAAATATATAACGGTCTTAGGCATACCATATAATACACTACGGTATCTTCGACACCCAATGTGTGAATACTTGCTTAAAAACGGCGGAAAATAAGCTATATCAAATTTCTAATTATTTAACCTAGTTGAATGTATCCCTGAAAGGGCCAATGTCACCTTTAGGGGCCGGACGTTATAACGTTAGAAAAGAGAACGGCTTAGAGCGGGGAGTTCGGTGGGCGGCACCCCCAACGTAGACTTAGTACATGGCTCATATAAGGACCTTATCTTAGGTAAGACTACGGCTTAGGATATCGAGAACGGCATAGCATGCATTCCATTTCCGCCCCTAAAGGTTATATTGGCCCCTGAAAGAATACTGTTTATGGCTTTGTATGGGCAGTGCATGGGCGAATCGGATTTTATAGATTGTTTGCAACAGAAAATACAACAAAGTGTCTTCCTAAAGTAATTTCATAATCGCTAGCTAGAATTTCACGGTGTCCGTAACATCATACAGAAATGCTGATAGTGTCCGAGACACTATATTTAATTGCGTAGAATATAGTTATGGTGTCCTGCACATCATATTTTTCACGGTGTTACGCACGCTGTACGTGGGCAAAACTTCCACGTGCTGGCTAATGTATAACGTAAACGTGGCGTAATTTTAAATCTAGAATTTTGAAAGATTAAAATTTTTAATGAATAAAATTTTGTAAGTAGTTTAATAGTAGAGCGGAATCTGTCTGACGCAGAATGATTGTATATATATTTTCAAAGAACTACATTGTACCAGCACCCCTTGACCTGTACACCCAGTTGCAGTTTGCTAATTGATTGTAATGCACGACCTTTCGGTTAAACATGCAACTCACACATTACCAAATATATTTTTACGATTTGAGTATGCGTTCATCTCAAAATATATAGAATTCCACTGAATACTATTCCAATCAAATGGTATCAGAGCTAGCTTCATCTTGATCCTACAGTAATAGCTTATACGTTTACTGCAGTGAATTAAACCGCACTAACAGGACTTTCTGTTTTACAAGTAATCGTCAATACCAACATGCAAGGATTTGGTACCGTCTTGTACCATTTTGTCGCATTTAAGTACATTTAATATATAGGATTATTAAACTACTAACTTGTATTATCGCTAATGTGGTGAATTCTGACTGTTGGATATGTAAATTCAGAGAGATGTGCACAGCTATATTGAGCATTAAATTCCAAAATAAGCCATCGAATATCAATCAAGTTGCAATATTGGAAAAGTATATAGATGAATTGCTGTGCAAAAATATCTACATAGGTCGACTGATCGCGGAGACATACCATTTTCGCGTTTTGGGTAACATGAGCACATTTAAAAAACTCTTGTTAACTCATTCATGCACCGTAAGTATGGCAGTGGCAGCACAACATCTGCAACAAAAAGGAAGAACTGCTCTACAAAATAAGGCCAAAAGCACCTATATAGCTCAGCGAATTGCGGAGATATTACCATTTTTGTCAATTTTTGGTCGCATGGGCCCATTGAAAAAACATTTTGACCCAAACCTGCAGAGAAATAATAACGGCAATAGCATCACACTATTTGATAGTTTTACAGCATAATACTGTTTAAAGAAAGTGGTGATCATGTAATTTATGCAAGCTGTCTTCTGTGGTCTGTGAAATATCAGTAGTTTTACATCTTTCCTAAACTGTGCTGCTTGAGCATTTCGTGTGCCCTTGCGGTACTAAACGAATGTATTGGCATCTACAGCTTAACTGTTTATTGTTCGAAGCTTTTGCATCGTTAACCGATTTTTGTATCTACTGTTATATCATCGTTGGCTGTAACAGAACAGCAGGAAGATGTTGTGTAATTTTTGCAAACTTTTTTATTTTTTATTAAATTTGCTATTACTACTGTCTACAGCAGTAACGAAAGAGTGAAAAAATTAGATTATAGTTATATTTTTGGTGCTTTAAGTATCTGCTAGAAACTCATATCAATCGAAACTGATACACTATTCGTTGAAGCTTACGTGTTGTGTCGCTTACATGGCTTACCCGCATTATAATTATCGACGTTCACACTCCAGCTGAGTGTATTTTTTCCAATTTGGTACACAACATACAATTTCCATATTGCTGAACGAAACACAGATGCTGACAGCAATATTAATATTGAGTATTATTGAAATTTATTTTTGCATTATAATATTGACATTATGCCGCGACAATGTGATTCAATAAAAAAGACCTTTGGGAAAAGCGGCTACTAGGCTCTGTATTTGGTTTTATTTTTGGAACAAACGCGTATTGCTGGATATATACAGGAGGAATGTGCCTAGTGTTCGTTGGTGGTATCCGGGCTTCGATTGATCGATTGGTTTCAAACGGATCGTGCTATAAAAACAAAATGTTGAGGCAAAATCAGATTATTTTATTATTTTGTGGCATTTCTAGCCGTTCGGAGGGTCGCGGCCGAATCGTGGCGTGTTTGTAGTAGTTGTTGTTCACCGGTGTAGAAGTTGTTTACATCTCAGCAGCTGTACCACGATAGTAGTCGATATATATAATTAGTATTGGCAGAGCTGTATGTGTATTTCACAGCAGTGCCACAAAACGAAGCCCAGTGTATATACCGCGATATTATAACTTAGTACCCACTCAAGGTTTATGTGAACATGATAAGCCAGCGAATAATTGCTTTTAAAAAAGCTTTCAAGCCAACCTGTAATGCTAAATTATTACAATAGTTGTTTTGTTGATGACTAGAGTACATATGTATTACATGCCTTGTTTTGTGATCATTATTTTGGTAATAGACCGCTTCATATAGTCTATTACCGAAAATAGGCTAGTTAAGATAGCTAAGAGCTGGTTATAATAATTCTAATAATGGCTGTGCATAGTGACGGCAATTCACCACGCAGGAGGATTCTACCTCATTAATTCGTCTATTATAATGTATATATTGCTGGGTTGCGCCTGCAGCTTTGAACGCGCAAAGCCTATTATTGCCACAAACTGACGGTGCTGGCTTCTAGCGCAACGCTCTGTTTTAACGAGTATGTTTTCGAAACAGCAATTTATTAGTTGCTTTAGCAGTTGCGTGCTCGCATTTGTTTGCCCACGCGCGTTGTCAGCAATAGCGGGCTTTGAAATCGAGTCTGACGTACTAGGAGAGAAACATAATATTAGTTGTTGGTAACAACAATGTAGGCGTTGTTCGTAAAGAATAAACTAGAACAACGCACAAGTCAAGTGCCACATTGATAGCAATATTAAATACGTGTAGATTATATAAAATGGATATAAATAAGGATAAAAATAATTATTGTTGAACTTTGTATCCATGGTGAGCCCTGTTCCGTGTGGGAGATGATGTTTGAAAATTTGTTTCCTTATTTTATATCACGGCAAGGACCAAAAAGTTAACTGGCGAAATAATATCGAAAAAATGCAAACCGGTGATTGAAGTGGAAACAGCACGTTAATGTGGATAAGACTCTCATAAACATTTATTTGCTGCTGTGCCGATTTATATTGAAATTATTTTTGATTGGTATGTAAATCTACAGTATTCACCACAATGGACTGTTTGTGAATCAGTGAATGATGAGCAATCAGTGAACGAACTAAAAAGCAAATAATTGTTAAATTTCACAATAGAATTCAATTTTACCACGAACAAGTTGTGAGCGAGCAGCGGCCATTTGTGGCGAGTACTGTATTATGTAGGTTGTGAGAGTTGTACACTATATTATGTTTTTAATACGGGAAAACCAATGTGTCCCTTATTGTTACATTGTAACCCAAATGTCACTATTTATATTACTCCAGGTATACACTTTATTGTGCTGCTATTACTTTTGTTGCCGAATATCTCGGCAAGACAATGAGACCACGGTGTTGTTTCAGCTTTAAAATGTCTAGCTAATGAAAAATTTAGAGCACTACATGGTAGCTCCATAAGCAGTAATAGCAGTCTTTGCCCTTTGTCTGTAGCTTTCGAATCTTCAAGTTACCCGTGTGTGTCCTATAATAACGTTTTCATGATATTATTACAAAAGCTTTTGCAAAAGCTAGAGGTCCAATGATTTGGAGCTTTAGTAACAACAATTTTTTAAACATACACCGCGATGGATGTTAATTGATAAATTAGCATCGCTGTACTACAACATGCCGGGGTTGATAATGATTATCAACGATATAGTCATGCTGTTAGCTTGTGTTTACTTTTTCGGACACAAATAAAAAAGAAAATCTATAGAAAATTATGCACAAACAGTTAGAGCAATTAGCGGATGTTCAGTTAGTATTCGCGAACTGTTATCGGCGAAGATTTTCTTTTATTTTGTGTACCGCAACTGTCGGTTTGCAGTTTTCATCGATAAATTAGAGCCGTACCTTTTCAGGGTCTCCAAACATAATAACATAATACGTGTCTTACTCTAGATATTTTTGGAACTGAGATGCGCCTCTAATTAAAAGTGATTGTATTAATACGTCTTAATATTAATTAGTATAAATCAGGGAGTAACCGGAATTCCAGTTCCTGCATAAATGGGTCCCGGTTACTGATTTCGGCTAATTTTTGCCGGAATCTTAGTGCGGTTTAGTGCCGATGTTTTTTGAATACCTATAAAAATGGCGAAATTTGTAATAAAAGGTGTGTCCATTCCATAATTAAAATTATAATTTTCTAGAAAGTTGTTATTTATAAGTTTTGCACATTTTTCGTCCAGCGTTTCGTTTTAGGTTAAGATGAGCAATTGCCACATGATTAAGGAAAAATCCTGATAACTGGAAATGTCCAGTTGCACCACGAAACCAAATGTTTTTCAAAACTGCTCAGCCCTAAGGGTTAAGTTCAGTAAGTTTGTGAAAAACTCAAGATCTAACTATGTGTAATAATGTCGTCACTGTATATCCTGGAATTAATGACACATTTGGCAGTTATTCCAAGATGTGCAGTTTCTCGCCACTCTCTCATGTCCTGACTTAGTAAGAAGGCACAAAATTTTGCACACTTATGAGAAGAAGCCACCGATGTCTCTTAATGTGTACTGCAGTTGTATTATTGAGCTTCTGTACCTTTGAAGAGGATTAGAAAGCGGAAGCCGGGACATCAAAATAGGCAATGAACACGGCCCACACTCCCGCTTTCTCAACACTCTCTCACGTCCTTACTTAGTAAGAAGGCACAAAATTTTGCACACTTGTGAGAAGAAGCCACCGATGTCTCTTATATATGTTGTGGTCTTATAATTAGATGAGAATAGACTTATAAATACACATGACAGTATTTACGAAACAGTTGGGCTGTAGCGTAAATAACGGCATGGCTACAGCAGTCGCCACTGCTGCCCGCAGCTCTTCCGGTGTTTGCTTGTAACTTGCTCATAAAAAAATTTTACTTTAAAGTTTAATATATACTTTGTTTTTGTTCGCTCGCTGCTCGCTCGACCGTATGGCGACAGTCACTTGTGGCGACTACTGTAACAAAATCTGGACTACGTTGTGCTTCAAAATTATATGTTTAAAGTTTGATTGGCTAGCGTTATTTCTCTGTGCCCTGTAATATGTTTAGCAAAAGGTTAGACTGTGTTTACATGTTAAAAGAGTTAACCAAAGGTGCTTGAGCGGACACATACATAGAATATTCCTTTTATATATACTTTATACACAACTAATAGCACCAAGTACGCTGTTGCACTTTTGATTTCGTTGTTACATAATTTTAATTATGGAATGGACACACCTTTTATTACAAATTTCGCCATTTTTATAGGTATTCAAAACACTTGATGAAACCGGCACTAAGATTCCGGCAAAAATTAGCCGAAATCAGTAACCGGGACCCGATTTATGCAGGAACTGGAATTCCGGTTACTCCCTGATTTATACTAATTAATATTAAGACGTATTAATACAATCACTTTTAATTAGAGGCGCATCTCAGTTCCAAAAATATCTAGAGTAAGACACGTATTATGTTATTATGTTTGGAGACCCTGAAAAGGTACGGCTCTAATTTATCGATGAAAACTGCAAACCGACAGTTGCGGACACAAATAAAAGAAAATCTTCGCCGATAACAGTTCGCGAATACTAACTGAACATCCGCTAATTGCTCTAACTGTTTGTGCATAATTTTCTATAGATTTTCTTTTTATTTGTGTCCGAAAAAGTAAACACAAGCTAACAGCATGACTATATCGTTGATAATCATTATCAACCCCGGCATGTTGTAGTACAGCGATGCTAATTTATCAATTAACATCCATCGCGGTGTATGTTTAAAAATTGTTGTTACTAAAGCTCCAAATCATTGGACCTCTAGCTTTTGCAAAAGCTTTTGTAAGAATATTATAAAAACGTTATTATAGGACACACACGGGTAACTTGAAGATTCGAAAGCTACAGACAAAGGGCAAAGACTGCTATTACTGCTTATGGAGCTACCATGTAGTGCTCTAAATTTCATTAGCTAGACATTTTAAAGCTGAAACAACACCGTGGTCTCATTGTCTTGCCGAGATATTCGGCAACAAAAGTAATAGCAGCACAATAAAGTGTATACCTGGAGTAATATAAATAGTGACATTTGGGTTACAATGTAACAATAAGGGACACATTGGTTTTCCCGTATTAAAAACATAATATAGTGTACAACTCTCACAACCTACATAATACAGTACTCGCCACAAATGGCCGCTGCTCGCTCACAACTTGTTCGTGGTAAAATTGAATTCTATTGTGAAATTTAACAATTATTTGCTTTTTAGTTCGTTCACTGATTGCTCATCATTCACTGATTCACAAACAGTCCATTGTGGTGAATACTGTAGATTTACATACCAATCAAAAATAATTTCAATATAAATCGGCACAGCAGCAAATAAATGTTTATGAGAGTCTTATCCACATTAACGTGCTGTTTCCACTTCAATCACCGGTTTGCATTTTTTCGATATTATTTCGCCAGTTAACTTTTTGGTCCTTGCCGTGATATAAAATAAGGAAACAAATTTTCAAACATCATCTCCCACACGGAACAGGGCTCACCATGGATACAAAGTTCAACAATAATTATTTTTATCCTTATTTATATCCATTTTATATAATCTACACGTATTTAATATTGCTATCAATGTGGCACTTGACTTGTGCGTTGTTCTAGTTTATTCTTTACGAACAACGCCTACATTGTTGTTACCAACAACTAATATTATGTTTCTCTCCTAGTACGTCAGACTCGATTTCAAAGCCCGTTATTGCTGACAACGCGCGTGGGCAAACAAATGCGAGCACGCAACTGCTAAAGCAACTAATAAACTGCTGTTTCGAAAACATACTCGTTAAAACAGAGCGTTGCGCTAGAAGCCAGCACCGTCAGTTTGTGGCAATAATAGGCTTTGCGCGTTCAAAACTGCAGGCGCAACCCAGCAATATATACATTATAATAGACGAATTAATGAGGTAGAATCCTCCTGCGTGGTGAATTGCCGTCACTATGCACAGCCATTATTAGAATTATTATAACCAGCTCTTAGCTATCTTAACTAGCCTATTTTCGGTAATAGACTATATGAAGCGGTCTATTACCAAAATAATGATCACAAAACAAGGCATGTAATACATATGTACTCTAGTCATCAACAAAACAACTATTGTAATAATTTAGCATTACAGGTTGGCTTGAAAGCTTTTTTAAAAGCAATTATTCGCTGGCTTATCATGTTCACATAAACCTTGAGTGGGTACTAAGTTATAATATCGCGGTATATACACTGGGCTTCGTTTTGTGGCACTGCTGTGAAATACACATACAGCTCTGCCAATACTAATTATATATATCGACTACTATCGTGGTACAGCTGCTGAGATGTAAACAACTTCTACACCGGTGAACAACAACTACTACAAACACGCCACGATTCGGCCACGACCCTCCGAAAACGGCTAGAAATCCCACAAAATAATAAAATAATCTGATTTTGCCTCAACATTTTGTTTTTATAGCACGATCCGTTTGAAACCAATCGATCAATCGAAGCCCGGATACCACCAACGAACACTAGGCACATTCCTCCTGTATATATCCAGCAATACGCGTTTGTTCCAAAAATAAAACCAAATACAGAGCCTAGTCAGCTTTTCCCAAAGGTCTTTTTTATTGAATCACATTGTCGCGGCATAATGTCAATATTATAATGCAAAAATAAATTTCAATAATACTCAATATTAATATTGCTGTCAGCATCTGTGTTTCGTTCAGCAATATGGAAATTGTATGTTGTGTACCAAATTGGAAAAAATACACTCAGCTGGAGTGTGAACGTCGATAATTATAATGCGGGTAAGCCATGTAAGCGACACAACACGTAAGCTTCAACGAATAGTGTATCAGTTTCGATTGATATGAGTTTCTAGCAGATACTTAAAGCACCAAAAATATAACTATAATCTAATTTTTTCACTCTTTCGTTACTGCTGTAGACAGTAGTAATAGCAAATTTAATAAAAAATAAAAAAGTTAGCAAAAATTACACAACATCTTCATGCTGTTCTGTTACAGCCAACGATGATATAACAGTAGATACAAAAATCGGTCAACAATACAAAAGCTTCGAACAATAAACAGTTAAGCTGTAGATGCCAATACATTCGTTTAGTACCGCAAGGGCACACGAAATGCTCAAGCAGCACAGTTTAGGAAAGATGTAAAACTACTGATATTTCACAGACCACAGAAGACAGCTTGCATAAATTACATGATCACCACTTTCTTTAAACAGTATTATGCTGTAAAACCTTGAAGATGATGCAAATAGTGTGATGCAATTGCCTTTATTTCACTGCAGGTTTGGGTCAAAATGTTTTTTCAATGGGCCCATGCGACCAAAAATTGACAAAAATGGTAATATCTCCGCAATTCGCTGAGCTATATAGGTGCTTTTGGCCTTATTTTGTAGAGCAGTTCTTCCTTTTTGTTGCAGATGTTGTGCTGCCACTGCCATACTTACGGTGCAAGAATGAGTTAACAAGAGTTTTTTAAATGTGCTCATGTTACCCAAAACGCGAAAATGGTATGTCTCCGCAATCAGTCGACCTATGTGGATGTTTTGCATTCATGTTGCAGAGCAATTCATCTATGGACTTTTCCAATATTGCAACGTGACTGATATTCGATGGCTCATTTTGGAATTTAATGCTCAATGTAGCTGTGCAAATCTCTCTGAATTTACATATCCAACAGTCAGAATTCACCACATTAGCGATAATACAAGTTAGTAGTTTAATAATCCTATATATTAAATGTACTTAAATGCGACAAAATGGTACAAGACGGTACCAAATCCTTGCATGTTGGTATTGGCGATTACATGTAAAACAGAAAGCCCTGTTAGTACGGTTTAATTCACTTCAGTAAACGTATAAGCTATTATTGTAGGATCAAGATGAAGCTAGCTCTGATACCATTTGATTGGAAGAGTAATCAGTGGAATTCTATATATTTTGAGATGAACGCATACTCAAATCGTAAAAATATATTTGGTAATGTGTGAGTTGCGTGTTTAACCGAAAGGTCGTGCATTACAATCAATTAGCAAACTGCAACTGGGTGTACAGGTGAAGAGGTGCTAGTACAATGTAGTTCTTTGAAAATATGTATACAATTATTCTGCGTCAGATTCCGCCCTACTATTAAACTACTTGCAAAATTTTATTCATTAAAAATTTTAATCTTTCAAAATTCTAGATGTAAAACTATGCCACGTTTACGTTATACATTAGCCAGCACGTGGAAGTTTTGCCCACGGTAAGCATGCGTAACACCGTGAAAAATATGATGTGCAGAAAAGTTACCATAACTATATTCTACGCAATTAAATATAGTGTCTCGGACACTATCAGCATTTTCTGTATGATGTTACAAACAGAGTGAAGAATTAGCTAGCGATTATGAAATTACTTTAGGAAGACACTTTGTTGTATTTTCTGTTGCAAACAATCTATAAAATCCGATTCGCCCATGCACTGCCCATACAAAGCCATACAACACATCTTGCTTCTTTTCAGGGGCCAATATGACCTTTTAGGGGCGGAAATGGAATGCATGCTATGCCGTTCTCGATATCCTAAGCCGTAGTCTTACCTAAGATAAGGTCCTTATATGAGCCATGTACTAAGTCCAAAGTAAGTACCGCCGCGGAACTATGCACTATTTAAGCCGTTCTTTTTTCTAACGTTATAACATTACAGGCCCCTGAAGGTAACCTTGGCCCTTTGCGGATTAGATTCAACTAGGTTAAATAATTAGAAATTTGATATAGCTTATTTTCCGCCGTTTTTAAGCAAGTATTCACACATCGGGTGTCGAAGATACCCATCGTGTATTATATGGTATGCCTAAGACCCCCGTTATATATTTTTGCTACATAATATATCCTTAGAACGGCCACACACCATAGAATGGTCGTGATTGCACAGGGACACATCTTCCACATGGCGGGCATTTTGTAATATAAACGCCGCATTAGTAGTATATATTGCTCACCATTTTCACACACAGTTCGTTGCTAGGCTTCGGGAGGGGTACGACAGGCCCCCGGCTTTAAGGCTTACCCATAGGTGTCGAAGAGGGTAAGAGTGTCGCCACCCCGCTAAAGGTAGAACCCCCACCCGCCGCGACCTGAGACGAGCGGAAAGTTTTTTGACATAGCAGGCAAAGTAGATGTGAACTTGCTTAAAATTCATCCCCAATTGGAAAAAATTGAGGGAAAATTATAAGTTTCTAAAATTCTCCCGCCGACCGTCTACAGCACCAGTAGGCCACGGACACTTGGGGAGCTGCCCGTTAAGTGTTAATAAAGCCCTGTATCTGTGTGAAGTTTAGACTTATATCGAGAGTGGCATAGTTTGAATTTCACTTCCGTCCCTAAAAGTTAAACTAGAATGACTTGTCAACTTTATAACAAACTCACTGCTATGGATCAAGAGTATTTTCAATTAGGTATTTCGGTAATAGGTATTACATGTTTCGTTTTACTATTTTTCATTTATAGACGATATATGCGTGATATATATACATATAGGAATTTTTACTAAAACCATAG
>JASANE010030478.1:0-24847 GCA_030248225.1 Trileptium ribeirensis | reverse complement strand
ATGGAGAGTATAACAAATCCTTCAGAATTTAGGATTTGAATCCTTAGGATTTTAGGATTTGAATCTTTAGGATTTTAGGATTTGAATCCTTAGGATTTAAGGATTTGAATCCTTAGTTTTATATATAAATATGCGTTGCAATATGTGAAAAATATGGCAAATCCTTAGGATTATAACAATATAAGCGTTCGATATAACGGTCAAACCAGTGTGACCATTGCAAACCTATAGTTATTAAGTGTCATAATATTGTGGAGGTGCAGGTTCCAGAACCCCATTTTTAATTGAGGAGGAGGAGGAGGAGTAGGAGGGCTTAGAACCGCCATTTTTCATCTACTACATCATCTTCATATTTTTGATAAAATCATGTAAATGGTGATCAAATGATCGAAAAAAAGTTGTGGTTTTGTGAAAATCTTCTGACTAAATGAGAAAAATGCTATAAAAATATGCAATTATATCACAAACAACTGAATAAAATGTTGAAAATTTGTGCTTGCACGCAAAATTTTCCAATATACACTATTATATTTTACAGAATTTTCATACTTTTTTAACTTTTGAAACCGGATTTGTACACTTTGACTATTAAATTACCACTTTTATGATTATTTTCGCAAGTTTATACCACTAAATGATATATTTTTTTACCATTTGTACCCCTAGATTGTATATATTTACCACCTATGTACCATAAAATTACATATTTGTGCCATTTTGTATCCCTAAATTAGTAATTTTACCATTTGTGTACCCCTAAAATTACACATTTTTACTATTTTGTGCCCTTAAATTTCACTAACGTACCCCTATATTGCAATACAACAGTATTTTGTACCCCTAAAATAGCCTTTTTGTACCCCTAAAACGTACCCCTATGTTGCAACAAAAGTGTTTGTACCCCAAAAATACCATATTTGTACTTCTAAAATTACATATTTGCGCCATTTTGTATCCCTAAATTAGTAATTTTACCATTTGTGTACCCCTAAAATTACACATTTTTGCTATTTTGTGCCCCTAAATTTCACTAACGTACCCCTATATTGCAATAAAACAGTATTTTGTGCCCTAAAATAGCCTTTTTGTACCCCTAAAACGTACCCCTAATAGTGTAACCATACCCCTATCCTAACTACCTTAGCGGTACTAAAAGCAACACTTCACCGCAACAAACATGTCTAAATTTGACCTTTGACCTGTTAGGCAACGTCATTTTCTTCGCTACTTTCGCATTGCCTGGGTGAGTTTAAGCCAATAAGTTGACTAAACAGTGAGTTAAAACCAAAAACATATACTATATACACATATAAACAACTAGCTACAAACATGGTAAACTTGATATTTCTCACAACCACACTGTGTATATATGATATACATACATTATATTTGTTTATCACATACCGTGCCGTTTGTATGGTGCATGAGTATAAAGTATAGGACGGGATTTTGTAGGTATGGACGCTTATATATACACAAACAGTAGGCGTGTAGCATATAGGAGATACATACATGTATGTATGTGTGCATTTTATGTTATATATCTATATAATATACACATACACATATTTATATACATTATGTACATAGCTAACATACCTATGATGGCTAATCATGGCTCCCCGCTTCGATTTCGTAATCACACAAAATTTGTATGGAAACCGCCGCCGGCGGGGGGGGGGGGCAAAACCCCCATTTTATATCTACTCCCATGAGTAGATTCACTTAATTTTACCACCATTCGACTAGGCTCGTCAATGCTGTTCGAATGATCAAATTATACATTTATGGAGAACAATTCGTAAAAATACTACCTGTTCCTGTACAGTCGTTGGCTGTCATGGGTATGCGAAAACCGCCGTTCATTCGGCAATACGGCAATCCTGAGGGACAATACGTTATATCTGTAGAACAGCTTAGAGCTGGGGGTTCGGAAGGCGGCAACACCCCGACTTAGGCTTAGTGTATGTCTCATATAAGGACCTAAGCTGAGGCTAAAGCTTTAGTATATCGAGAATGATGGCATGGCATGTATTATACTTTGGCTCCTCAGGGTTACCTTGGCCATGGATATGGTAAATATGACATCATATAACATAACATAACATAACATAACATATATACATATAATATATAACATATAACACATATAATATAACATAACATGTGTATGTTTGTGTGTAACTCGCCGTAGCTACAAAATGTTTTGTGTAAAATCTTTACTTCAGTATTACACTTTTGATGACATGAATTAAAAACTATTTAGTACAAAACATTAGGAATATACGTTCTAACAAATTTATAAAATCCAGATTTCAGAAGACATATTATGCTCTTTGAAATACCGCAACTGCGGATTGAACCATGATCGTACGGCGCTGAGCCTCGTACACTAGCCACTTGGCCATTCGAAAGCTGTAGTTGCTCGATTCCTTAAGGAACCCTGCTAAGCGAAAAAACGTAGATGCAAACGCACCCCGCACAACTTGGTGAGCAACGCAGTACACAATGTGCGGTGTGACAAATGTGTCACTTTATAAACAAACTGTTTGATCGAGTGACAGTCTCAATTTTGACGAACAGCCGGGGCAAGTCAAACATGGTTGCTCTTACTGTTGGCAGCCTATTGTACTGCATCAGCTTTTGTTTGCTGTTTAAGAAAAAAACATTAAGAGTTAACCCTAAATTTTTCAGATACATTAGGCAAAACTGGCATCTCAAACAGATCTTGTACCGTGAATGATTCCTTCAAATATACGTCACGGCAAGCTCCGTTCGGTTCTAAATTCGAGCTCTGAACCTATACTATGAAACTATTATTTTTACATACAATATTTGGTTATAAAACTTAATAGTTCTCAACGGCCAATCTGTTATAGCTTCATATTATATTATATTAATTTTATATTTTACGGCAGATGGGCGCTACATATATATTTTATAGGTCGAATTTTCTAGGCTGTCACCCGTAGCAGCATAGCGGATAGGCCCACGGTAACCATGACGGGCCGAAGTGTAATGCATGCCATGCCGTTTTACGCCATAAGTCATGATATACTAAGCCTAAGTTTAAGTCCTTATATGAGACATACACTAAGCCTAAGCAAGGGAGGGCTGCTAACGTACTGAACATCAAGGTTACCTTGGGCCGCGGTTAGTATCAAGACAACGCTTTCATTTGTCCTAAAAAGGAATTATCTGGCTTCGCTCGTTGGTGAACCCGTGTATTTTTTATAGATGCCCCATATCGCGCACAGTTACGCCATATTTGTCACATTGTTTCCTGACCGTATGCGGCCACATCAAAATAAAATATACACAAATCAGATCTTTATACAGAATACATCGCATGACAGTATAAAAAAATTTCAATATTAAGAGAAACATTGTTGGAAGGTATTACATTTAACTGTATTTAATTGACCGAAACTAAGAAACTTAGTTGGTTTACAACTGAACGTGGCTATAAAGCTAAAACATGATCTATACTCAGTTACGATGTAATGGGACAGGTAGCTCTATATAGCCAACTTCAAATAACTTAATCGCCTTCTGTTGTAATAAATAAAAATTTTTATATTTGAAGCTGAAATTTGGAAAAGGGGCAGGGCGCTGTTAAAGTTAGGGGAGGGGGTAAATTAAAAAAAATTTGTAAGAAGATATAACTTTACTCGAATTTTCCTCTTCTTCTCTCCTTTCTTTGCTAATTTTCTTCTATTTTCTGAAACATTTTTCTCAATTTTTACCAATTTTTCTATATTAATCAAAATTTGAAACTAGCTTTTGGCTAAATGTGGCTTGAGGACTGAGCCTAAACCCTTCCTCTCTAGATATGTTGTAGCGTATGTCGGCGAAATCAGATTACAAATTTTGCACACTGATAGGGGTTAGTAATACCATCGATTCTTGCCGAAGAATCATTTGTAGTCTTAAAAGTTTATAATCGAGCGGTCAGAGAAATAATTTTCGATCCCGTCATGTTAAGTTTGTTTGATGGTCCAGAAATCCCAAGGAGAGATCACTATTTTATCAGGTTCACTCTGAGAGATCAAACAGCGTTTATAATGCTTTGGAACAGAGATAATACTTAATTTGGGGTAATTCATGGCCTTCAGGCGAATTGTTCCCGACAATTATGTCGTCTGTGCTGCACATGGATGGGATAGACTTGACCTAACTAATAATCTCAGGCGAATTGTTCCCGACAATTATGTCGTCTGTGCTGCACATGGATGGGATAGACTTGACCTAACTAATAATCTCAGGCGAATTGTTCCCGACAATTATGTCGTCTGTGCTGCACATGGATGGGATAGACTTGACCTAACTAATAATCTCAGGCGAATTGTTCCCGACAATTATGTCGTCTGTGCTGCACATGGATGGGATAGACTTGACCTAACTAATAATCTCAGGCGAATTGTTCCCGACAATTATGTCGTCTGTGCTGCACATGGATGGGATAGACTTGACCTAACTAATAATCTCAGGCGAATTGTTCCCGACAATTATGTCGTCTGTGCTGCACATGGATGGGATAGACTTGACCTAACTAATAATCTCAGGCGAATTGTTCACGACAATTATGTCGTCTGTGCTGCACATGGATGGGATAGACTTGACCTAACTAATAATCTCAGGCGAATTGTTCCCGACAATTATGTCGTCTGTGCTGCACATGGATGGGATAGACTTGACCTAAACTAATAATCTCAGGCATTGATGGACATTTATAAAAGTTGAATGACCCATGTCGCCTTTAGGACGTTATATCATTAGAAAAAAACTGCTTAGTTCGAGAGGCTTTGGGGGAGGGGCCGTAGTCCCTTCGACTTAGGCTTAATCTTAGCTTATATAGGTACCGTAGCTTAGGTTAAAGCTCAAGTTTAGATTTAGTATATCGAGAACGACATAGTATGCATTTCATTTCCACACGTACCAGTTACATTGACCAAAACTTGGAGCTAATTTAATTGAATAAAAGCATAATATCTATACATTTACACGCTGTTTTAGGCAGTGAAATGAACACGACACAAAATGTCCCAATATTTATGTTGTGCCAAAAAGTTAAGATTAAAAGTGGCTGTTCTTGTAAAGTTTATGTGACTCGAAGTCACTAAACGCTAAACCTTTCACAGATTCAAAAATTAGAGCTCAAACTTTAATGAAATGTCGGAAAAAATTTCGAAACTTTATAATTTAGCAAATTTTTCCATTATACAAATTACAGTCAAATTTCGAGTTGAAAGTGTGAAAATACTGGTTTCTGCACTGAAAAAAGTTTATGTGAATGTAAAAGAAATTTCTTTGAATTTTGCACCATCAGATATTCTTTTAAAATTCAAAGAAGCATTGCTAGAAATTTCAAAGAAGCATCTTTTAAGCAAATACATATCTTTGCATTTTCAAAGATAATTCTTTGAAATTTCAAAGAATGCTTCTGTGACTTTTAAAAGAATATCTGGTTGTGCAAAATTCAAAGAAACTTCTGTTTAAATTTCACAGAAAGTATTTCAAGTATGGTTTTGTTTGTTTTCGTTTTTTAATTATAATTAAATTTAAATAATTTACAGTAACTGGGAATTCGGCGATCTAGGCGCTTAGTATATATTACACGTAAGCGTAAGAGGAGTGTCTGCCTTTCCCGAAGCCCTGCATTAAGTTGTTTCTTTTTACAGCCGCAGAATTTACGACTTCCAAGATTATATAGACCCCTTGCGCCAGAATTAGTTTCGTAATGCAAAGTTAAATGCAATTAAAAGTCCCATAAGCAACAAAAAATACTAGAGATGTTTCACATTTAACAGTGGAAAATGCCTTCAAAAGAATAGAATGCAAAGCTGTATGATGTATAATTCCAGCTAGGTTTCTCTTAGAATGTATTCTCGGGTGTCACTTAAAGAAATCTACATTCCAAAAATTTTAAGGGAAGTGCTTTTCAAGTGTTCTTCAAGTGACGATAAATAAGGAAACTTATGGTGATGTTTAAACTAGTGTATTACAAATTTACCAAATCACTTTAAGGCAATATGATACACAGTGATGTATATTGAAAAGATTCAGTAAATTACAACCTACAACAATACTATTATCTTTTACGTGATAAGCACAGTGATATCAGGTAGGATTTTACAACTTCAACAAACGTCGGAAACAATATCACACCTTGACAATACCGTCACAATTTGAATAGTTTAAAAATGTTACAGTCGAATATTACACATTAGCAAAGTGAAATATATGTGCGGCAATACTTGGTTAGTTAATTGTGCCAGAGTAGATATATACATATAAGCTTAAGCAGTATCTTGATTTTAAAACGGTATAAAATAATTGAACAGTTAAATTAAAAATTCCGGATTTGGCAGAGAAAGTCCTGGTTTTTTTCCGAACGGCAGACCTTAGTGCAAACATTTGAAAACATTTTTGTGGAAACCTAATATCGTGATCATCACATTGGATTCGATCCGATAGGACATGCACGATTTAATCTCATCCGAATCGTTCGATGTGAAAACATGTAAACAATATTTCATGTAAGAAGTACATGAAGTGTTTTGTTTGTATCGAATCAGATGCACCGTAACCACAAATCGGACCGAATCGGATGCAATGTAAACAAGACCTAAAGACATTTCCTGAAATTTCAAACAAACACATTTACTGAGATTACAAATAAAGCCTATATAACTCGAAAATCCGAATTTTACTCCACACTGAAAGCAGTGAAAAATAGAATTTTCTGTGAGCTTTAAACTCTAATGTAATTACTGAAAAAATTTTTTTCGCTAAACGGTCATATATTCACTATACCGATGTTTTTTTTTGTAATTGTGAAACATATCGAGTATATTAAAAATACAACATACACAAGTAGAACCGAACAGAAAAAGAATTCCGCGGTTCACAAAAGCCAAATGACTTCATTTTGTCAAACCGCTTTAGAGAATTCTATAGTGTTAATAAAATATTTGAGTAGAAACAGGAAATAAAGTTTGCTTTCTGGGTTAAACTCAATTATAAAAAAACAGAATACATTGATAGCAACTATGCTTTAATATTGGTTTGAGTATCTAATTTGATAGATAGTATTTGTACCATGGAAATAGATATGAACATATTATATAAGCAATAAGTCATGAGGGTCCGTTGTATTTACTAGTTAGACCTTCTAGCTACATGTGCTTTATATATTGATGTCAATGACCTGGCCAAATTTTTCAGGTATGAACGAGATCCGAGGTCACAGATGGGTTCTCGGGGAGAAGGGTGCCTTGACTTGGACTCCTTCTCGCATCCAGGGAGGCTCCAGCAACCTCTCAAGAGATGGCCGTCGTTTTTCACCGAATGAGGGTAGTTCTGACGCTTCAGGAGGATAGTCTTCCCTCTCGTCTATAAACACGTGCAATTTACACGTTGTCACGCGAAAAACATTCTGGATATGGTGAAATCTGCAGTGTCAACGCTAAAAACGGAGCGCACCGCAAGCTTTACAGTTGTTTAGAGCAAAATTTGACAAAATACTACTAATCATTGCGGTGATTGAGTTCATAAAGAACATGAGCTAAAATATAAGTTTTAGTGTTATAAATTGAATTATGGACAGAAAATTTAAACAAATAACAGGCAGACCGTGCTATGATGATTGTACTTCAATTTCGCTATCGGTAATATATCTGTACCATAGACCATTGGGAGAACTCAGCTGTTTAGACAGTACTGCAGTAATTGATACAATTTTGAAATATGAACCCTTACGTACGGCTTATCGAAATTCGAAATATACCATATTTGATTGAATTCAAGATCGTTTTTCTTATCGAGCAGTGGGTTCCGAACTGGGACGGAGTAAACCCGGGCAAAGGACTTCTCACTACTCCAGATAACCGGGACCGCTAACACATTGATGTATGAATCGTAAAACTGGATATAGAAAATCAGTAGAATCACTAGAATCAAGTAGAAGTAGAAATCAGTAGAAGAATTTCTCCATAACTTAATGACAGTAAACTTAGAGGAATACGGCATTAATTCCATGTATTATTTGAGGTGATAATGCTGCTCTGAGAGGTCAAAAAGCCTCTGGGAAATCCTTCCGCCCATCCCCTAAAAGTCAATTAAACAACGACATAGATTCGCTACACAATGCTACTAGTCGAGGGAGCCTTTGCGAGTGGTGGCATGGACGGGGAGGCCGAAAAATGTGTTGCCTCAGTCATCGATGAATTTGGACTATAATTATTGACCGGCTGGTGTTGATCTCTAGAGTCTTGTTTGCCAAAGCCTTGCTGCTTCTTGAATGTTGTAGTTTTCGCAGTTGGACAAGGTGGCGGCTGAATATGTGCGTATTCGGTCGGTTGATAAGCCGCCGGAGGCCGACTGCTATCTCGGATAAGATCCAGCTCTGCGTAGGTTAGACCCTCATGGTGTGGAACATTCAGATCGTGTTCGTTCATTGTCTGGTGGTATGAATTTTCGTTGTTGTTGTTGTTGACGTTGTTTTCAGACTCGTTGTCAAAAATCTGTCCCGTTGAGTTGTGGGTCTGCAAATAGAGAATTTTTAGAAAAGTTTTGTAGTCTCAATGAATCAATGTTTTAAGGAGTCGTAAGTTTTAGTATATATACTAAACTATCTAAATTAGTATTTGTTCCCGAAAAAAACGGAATTCCCAATAAGGTGATCCTTAGAGACCCGGTTAATACCGCATATTTCGGATGTGTTGTCATGGCTTTTGACTTTCGATCGTGTGTAGAATAAGTTCGTGCCAGTCAGGTTGACCGTTGGAATACCAGGTGGTGAAGATAGGTCTTATACTGAAATTTAAGTCAAGCAATTGTATTGCGGGTCTTTTTTCGGTCGTGTGTAGAATAAGTTCGTGCCAGTCAAATTGACCGTTTGCTTAGCAGGTGGGTGACGATAGGTCTTATACTGAAATTTAAGTGGAGCAAGTGTATTGCGGATACATGTACCGAAAAGATGGGAGATGGGAGGTTATTAGGATTCGACGTCACAGGAGTAAACGATAGACTTGTCTTAAACTGCGTAGATATTGGTCTTTTAACAGTCTGAGACTGTGTAATGGACATATCATTGCACGTACGTAGCCACGGCGAAGCCAGGATGCGGTCGACGCCATCTGTTATTGCGCTCGCATGCCCCCACCCCTGAGGAAACAGTTGAAAAACATAATATAATCAATTTGGCGAATGTACCGTTTAGGGGCGTAAATAAAATGCAGGCCATGCCGTTCTCGATATACTAAGTCCCTATGCCAAGGTATCTAAATCACCGACATATTAAGTCTAAGAGTAAGTCGGTGGGCTGCCTAGCCCGAACACCCCGCTCTAAGCTGTTCTTTTTTCTAACGATATAACATTTGGTCCCTAACGCTGACATGGGCCATGAATTTTGTACCCCCTAAAATCGACTTGCTTCCCTAAAATACAAGTCTGGCTACGTGCATGTAAGTACCATAATGGCCTCTAAAGTGCCTTGTCTTTGATTATCGTATCTTAAATCTACAGAGCAAATAATACTTAGGCTGAATAGTTTATATCAACAAAGTGATTGTCTTCAACGTTGTAGGAACTATGGCAGAAAGGTAGAAAGGTGTTTCGTGAAATGGTGTGTTTTTAAGAACTGGGAAGGCAACAGTGGGAACGTAGCAAAGGCCCAAAAAAACGAAGGAGCTTACGGAAATGTTCTTCACATTAGGACAATAATTCCACCAGATTCCAGTAAAATACTAAACCTGTTTAGTCGTTCAAATTTTGTAGGAACTATGACAGAAAAATGGGAAGGTGTTTCCTGAAATGATGTGTTTTTAAGAACTGGGAAGACAACAGTCGGAACGTAGCAAAGGCCCAAAAAAACGAAGGAGCTTACGGAAATGTTCTTCACATTAGGACAATAATTCCACCAAGATTCCAGTAAAATACTAAACCTGTTTAGTCGTGCAAATTTTGTAGGAACTATGACAGAAAAATGGGAAGGTGTTTCCTGAAATGATGTGTTTTTAAGAACTGGGAAGGCAACAGTCGGAACGTAGCAAAGGCCCAAAAAAACGAAGGAGCTTACGGAAATGTTCTTCACATTAGGACAATAATTCCACCAGATTCCAGTAAAATACTAAACCTGTTTAGTCGTTCAAATTTTGTAGGAACTATGACAGAAAAATGGGAAGGTGTTTCCTGAAATGATGTGTTTTTAAGAACTGGGAGGCAACAGTGGGAACGTAGCAAAGGCCCAAAAAAACGAAGGAGCTTACGGAAATGTTCTTCACATTAGGACAATAATTCCACCCGATTCCAGTAAAATACTAAACCTGTTTAGTCGTTCAAATTTTGTAGGAACTATGACAGAAAAATGGGAAGGTGTTTCCTGAAATGATGTGTTTTTAAGAACTGGGAAGGCAACAGTCGGAACGTAGCAAAGGCCCAAAAAACGAAGGAGCTTACGGAAATGTTCTTCACATTAGGACAATAATTCCACCAAGATTCCAGTAAAATACTAAACCTGTTTAGTCGTGCAAATTTTGTAGGAACTATGACAGAAAAATGGGAAGGTGTTTCCTGAAATGATGTGTTTTTAAGAACTGGGAAGGCAACAGTCGGAACGTAGCAAAGGCCCAAAAAAACGAAGGAGCTTACGGAAATGTTCTTCACATTAGGACAATAATTCCACCAGATTCCAGTAAAATACTAAACCTGTTTAGTCGTTCAAATTTTGTAGGAACTATGACAGAAAAATGGGAAGGTGTTTCCTGAAATGATGTGTTTTTAAGAACTGGGAAGGCAACAGTGGGAACGTAGCAAAGGCCCAAAAAAACGAAGGAGCTTACGGAAATGTTCTTCACATTAGGACAATAATTCCACCAGATTCCAGTAAAATACTAAACCTGTTTAGTCGTTCAAATTTTGTAGGAACTATGACAGAAAAATGGGAAGGTGTTTCCTGAAATGATGTGTTTTTAAGAACTGGGAAGGCAACAGTGGGAACGTAGCAAAGGCCCAAAAAAACGAAGGAGCTTACGGAAATGTTCTTCACATTAGGACAATAATTCCACCAGATTCCAGTAAAATACTAAACCTGTTTAGTCGTGCAAATTTACGATCTTGTTAGTATTCCGTCATGCTCTAACAAACTATGCACAGCACTACAACTACTAATGCACATACTATTAGCTAAAAGCTAAGCTAACATGAACAAAAATTGGAAAATAGTACGATACCGAGATGGATGTGGCACGGACATAACGGTTATGGAACAAAAGACTTTCGCAAAAGAACGATTAAAAGCGTTTATTTGTTGGTTGACAATTAGAACAGCGACCTGGTTTTAATCTGCCAATATTGGGGGGGGCAATTTGAATGTTTTGAACATATCTAGGGATATTCCATACCGGGCTTCCGAGTTGCCTCTGCGCAGTCGTGACATTCCATCCTTAAAGCCCAAATAGCCATGGTACGCAATGTCCAATAAATTTCCGTTGTTTTTACGGAAAATCGGTGGGCCTCTGGAACTGCCCAGCGAATATATTGCCTACAATCGCACGAAAATTGCAATGAATCTTTATATCGCTTATAAATCCATCTATGTCCTTCCGACTCCAATATGTATCCTTAATTAATCAGGTAATGTAAAACAAAATTGACTGATCAAAACTTTTCTTCAATATTTTTAAGTTAAAGACACCTATTATCTGGTCATGTTCAATTTTCATATCAAAACTGTATAAATATTCGGCCTTTTCGTTTAGCCCTTTCGATATTTTATTTGAGTTCCTAATGGTCCCCTTTTGGCATCCTAAAATTTGGAATTTTTTCTCTAATAAATGAAAAATGTTATATATCATTCAAACTTCGAACTACATTGACGAGCTAAGTCGAATGGTGGCGAATAAGATCAGTTGAGTCGGTTCATGGGTTAAGGAGTTACACTTAGGCTAAGGCTTAACCTTAGGATATCTCAAATAAAGGGTAATAACTCCTTAGCCTGTGAACCCATTCAACTTGAACTTCCGTGAATTTTCAGCCACCGAGAAGAATCACTGGAAACCCAAAAAATAAAAAATTATGAATTCGGCGAAAATGGATATTTTCTGAACTGGCTCACCGAGCTGGGTCGAATGACAGCAAAATAAGCGCAGTATTTTCAAAACTCATCAATTTCGGCCTGGGTTTTGGGCTAACGGAAAAGACCCTTATAAAATTTATTTAAAATTTAAAGAACAATGATAAACTATGAAAACATAAAGATATCATAAACAATGAAAAAAGAAGCAAAATAAAGAAATAAAACGAGATATAAGCAGCAGCACAACACGACGACAACGACTCAGAAATGAAACCACGGTTTCGAAATAGAAAAGTACAGCCGCGCTTCTCCAACAAATGGTAAAATAACCCGGTGCAACCAAGTCGTCCATTTCAGATCCCCTGATCCGGTTCTTGATTTGCGTATAATACCTCACAAAACACACTCCCGGTGGATCATACGCAATCATTTTAATTTGATATAGAACTCAGTTAAAATATATATATCATCCAGCGAATATTTACCAGCACTTCGAAGTCACCGAGAATAATCGACCAATGTCCAATTGTTAAAATGGTTTGTAGAAGAAGAAAAGTTTTGCGACAACAGGAGTTACTGAAGTTATCCATTGCTTTTCAAAGCCAACGAACACATAAGTTATTACCACATAGCGGCACACGTTTGATATCGACCATAGGTTATTATAAGGATCCACTTGGCTTCGAATCACACTGATTTGCTGCGGGCACAACTTTATTTCCTGCAAGTAACATCGTTGAAATTAGCTTCGTCGCTTCCTCCTTCGCCGTGCTTTATAGAACAGCTGAATGTGTTGTGATTTATAAAACATTAATCGTAATTGCTCTAACTGATGATCAGACAGTCAGTCAGTCAGTCAGTCAGTTTTCTTCTAAATATGACGGCAAGCTAAAGGCGCTAGTTTTATCTTGGCACAAGCACAACCATCAAAAACATAAAAAAAGTTTGGCGACAAAATATATTTCTAACTCGTTTGATGGTTAGTATTAGAATAGCTGGACTACAATAAGGACCATAATTGGAATCATTGCCACGCGCAGAAAGACATCCGTTGCACATTGACCCAAGGAAAGCGGAAGAAAAGTCCGTCAACTATCGAAAAAATGTTTAGAAAACAATTATAATCTATATTTAATCTCGATGACATAGCTACACACTCGATTTGCTGTAGGATGAATTTTCTGGACTGGAAAAAGATGGATTCGATGACCCGTTTGTCACATTTTTTGTGATTCTAATTTTCACTATTCGTTGAGTCAAATCCATAACTCATGACTCCGGGAGATGGGCCAACCTTGACCTAGGTAGGCGGCAATCTATACGGCAACCTCTTTCGACACGTACGCTGACGGTTTAGCGGCTACAGGCGGGCCGGATGATTTTTGTTGCTGCTGGAGATGGTCCGAGTTGTGGCTGGACGATGCTGGAGGAATTGTTGACGGAAACGAAGCCTCACTTCCGGAAGTGAGTTCCGCGATCACAGGTCCGTTGACAATCGTCGGTCCTTCTCCTCTTCCACCGGCTCCAAGACTCGGGTGACTATCGCCGCCGCTATCATCATTCATATCGAACGAATTTAGCGACTGATTGCTCATATTCAAAGCGTTGCCCCCATCGCCGATACTATTATAACGGCCCGTGGCGTTATAGTTAGCAACGCCCGGGTTTAGTGGCTGTTGGAGCGCAGTTGTGCTGTCGACCCCCTTGTGATGATGCTGCAGCTGTCCTACCTGATGATGATGGTGTCCACCCGTGGCAACATTTCCATTGCTCGATTCAGCATCGTGATGATGAAGATGATCTGGATCTTTGATGCCGTTGGGTGGCGATTTGCCGTCTGGACGAACGCTGAAATAAAAAAACAACAAAAACACATAACTTAAATCATCTTATATATTATATATTAGGCTAGCGTTGTGCAAACAGTGCCCGTCAGTTAGATGATAACGATGATAATTTTCTATCCGAATGGTATAAATGAGACAAACTGTGATACTGCTGCCACAGTTTCAAAAAATACAGGTTGTTGCCAAGAAAGAAGTTTCTGGCCGGGTTGCAGATAACGTTAATGTAGACTGATTTAGAATGTTTACAATCGTACTGGCTGGTGCTTGACGCAATTTATGTTAGCCAAGCTTATGCTATGTACTTTTACGTAACCCATACTCTGTTACTGAGTTGAACGATTTAATTCGTACATACCCCGTAGACTTCTGAATGTGTAAAATAGCTGCTACAATCATCGATCTGGCTTTGTTTTGTTAACAAACTCCTGCCGGTTAAGATGAAAAATCCCTACTGAAATTATGTCCCTACTTACGTTTCACATGGAAAATTACTGAGTTAATATTTTCTTTTGCTTGGTTACATTGGAACTTGATCGCTATATATATTACATATGTTTGGAGCACAGTTGAAGCAAAAATCTGAAAAATTTCAGACAAAATTTTTAAACCGGAATTCCAGTTCGGGTATGGTTTCTGCCCTTTGCCGGAACCGCAACCGGAACACGATTTTCGCCAGAAGCGGAATTCCGTTACTCTCTGATATATACATATGGAGGGTGTAACTTTCAGTTATTTATGAAATTTTTAGTTACACCATGGAACTTGGAAAATCATTTTGTCAAAAAAATTTTCATAAACTGGTTTGCTTATAACAGCTAATGAATCAAGCATTAACCGTACGGAATCAGCTCACGAAACCGCAAATGAGTTTTCTTACATTGACTAACTCCGTTCAAACAAATAGATTGGTAGATGGTTAAAATGTATTCGCGAGGGATGGGGTATTCGCCAACTAATTATCTTGTCCACGAAATAATATTTGAAACGTGGAACAAACAAAATATAATATGCTTCGTTTCGCTGAGTATCATCGTATGACCATTTTTATACAAATCTACAATATTATATCAACATGTCTAGGTATATTACTCTTAGGTGTTCAAAGCCCATAAGTTTGGCGGGTTACGTGGGTTACGGCGGCGTCTGCAACAGGGGAAGCGAATAAGACTGGTGTGTTTTCAGCCGACATCAAGTTACGCATATATTGTAAAATTACAAAAATCGTGATATAATGAAAGCGATAAAACTAGCTTGAGAACTATAAACGATACTTTGATCATATATAAATTATTGTTAAAATTTTCCAGCCTTAGTTTAACGGATACGGCTTAGGCGTCGTGCTCCCAGCATCCCTTAATAACTCTGTTATCGACACCTATATATATTATAGATGTGTATGATTGCATACTTTAATAGTGCTACATCTACAAATATTTAAACTATATATCGTATTTAATTGCTTTTTTAATTGTTTACAAATACTCGACAATAAAATTTTCGCAAACACAAAACGGCAAAGTTTTCAGGGACATTCCCTCGATAAAAGACAAAGAAAAAGTGAATTCAGAATCGTTTTTCAGATTTCAGATTTTTCTCCCTTTTTATATGTTTCTTACTTTCGTGATTGGCGTATTAGCAACCCAAAATATAAAATCAACTTATATACATTATATTGTTATGTTATTATATAAATATAAACGAAAATGAGTACAAAAATATATATAAAGTGAAAAAATTAACAAATATATAATACATAATATAATATAATATATAATATATAATGCACGGTATTGAAATGAAATACAATATATTAATAATAGCATAAATAATAATTTCCAAAATATGTATGACTTAAAATGTTCTAAAACAATTTTTCTATATTAATTAATATAAAAAAAATTCATTGTCTTTATAATTCATTTTACAGGTAAGAATTTAGGTTCTGGGGTCGGCTCAGCACTAGGCTTGTCTAAAGAACCGAGCCGAGCCAGAGCCCAAGGATGTGTCTTCCAGAGCCGAGCAGAGCCTACTATATCCAGAAAATTTGTGGTGGGCTCTTGAAAGCTCTTTTCTAAAACAACAAACATAATAATTGTAACATCTTATGTATAGTCAGCCAACACCAAGAACAGCACATGTAACCTCGGCTATTAAAAGCTCAAAAAGCAGATCGTGTGGACTATGTTCTCTCTTCGGAACGCAAATTTTTATTATTAGGAGCCTAAGAGCCGAGCCTGGATGTCTTTCGGAGGAGCCGAGTTCAGCTGGACATGGACCCCCCGAGCCAGAGCCTAAAATATGGCTGTGACAGCCAAACCGGACATGGTTTATGAAGAGCCCATCCGAGCCTGAGAAAATCTGGTCCTTTTTCACCTCTATTTCCTTATATCTTTCCAAATTTTATTATGAAGAGCCCATCCGAGCCTGAGAAAATCTGGTCCTTTTTCACCTCTATTTCCTTATATCTTTCCAAATTTTATTATGAAGAGCCCATCCGAGCCTGAGAAAATCTGGTCCTTTTTCACCTCTATTTCCTTATATCTTTCCAAATTTTATTATGAAGAGCCCATCCGAGCCTGAGAAAATCTGGTCCTTTTTCACCTCTATTTCCTTATATCTTTCCAAATTTTATTATGAAGAGCCCATCCGAGCCTGAGAAAATCTGGTCCTTTTTCACCTCTATTTCCTTATATCTTTCCAAATTTTATTATGAAGAGCCCATCCGAGCCTGAGAAAATCTGGTCCTTTTTCACCTCTATTTCCTTATATCTTTCCAAATTTTATTATGAAGAGCCCATCCGAGCCTGAGAAAATCTGGTCCTTTTTCACCTCTATTTCCTTATATCTTTCCAAATTTTATTATGAAGAGCCCATCCGAGCCTGAGAAAATCTGGTCCTTTTTCACCTCTATTTCCTTATATCTTTCCAAATTTTATTATGAAGAGCCCATCCGAGCCTGAGAAAATCTGGTCCTTTTTCACCTCTATTTCCTTATATCTTTCCAAATTTTATTATGAAGAGCCCATCCGAGCCTGAGAAAATCTGGTCCTTTTTCACCTCTATTTCCTTATATCTTTCCAAATTTTATTATGAAGAGCCCATCCGAGCCTGAGAAAATCTGGTCCTTTTTCACCTCTATTTCCTTATATCTTTCCAAATTTTATTATGAAGAGCCCATCCGAGCCTGAGAAAATCTGGTCCTTTTTCACCTCTATTTCCTTATATCTTTCCAAATTTTATTATGAAGAGCCCATCCGAGCCTGAGAAAATCTGGTCCTTTTTCACCTCTATTTCCTTATATCTTTCCAAATTTTATTATGAAGAGCCCATCCGAGCCTGAGAAAATCTGGTCCTTTTTCACCTCTATTTCCTTATATCTTTCCAAATTTTATTATGAAGAGCCCATCCGAGCCTGAGAAAATCTGGTCCTTTTTCACCTCTATTTCCTTATATCTTTCCAAATTTTATTATGAAGAGCCCAACCCAGCCTGAGAAAATCTGGTCCTTTTTCAACTCTATTTCCTTATATCTTTCCAAATTTTATTATGAAGAGCCCATCCGAGCCTGAGAAAATCTGGTCCTTTTTCACCTCTATTTCCTTATATCTTTCCAAATTTTATTATGAAGAGCCCATCCGAGCCTGAGAAAATCTGGTCCTTTTTCACCTCTATTTCCTTATATCTTTCCAAATTTTATTATGAAGAGCCCATCCGAGCCTGAGAAAATCTGGTCCTTTTTCACCTCTATTTCCTTATATCTTTCCAAATTTTATTATGAAGAGCCCATCCGAGCCTGAGAAAATCTGGTCCTTTTTCACCTCTATTTCCTTATATCTTTCCAAATTTTATTATGAAGAGCCCATCCGAGCCTGAGAAAATCTGGTCCTTTTTCACCTCTATTTCCTTATATCTTTCCAAATTTTATTATGAAGAGCCCATCCGAGCCTGAGAAAATCTGGTCCTTTTTCACCTCTATTTCCTTATATCTTTCCAAATTTTATTATGAAGAGCCCATCCGAGCCTGAGAAAATCTGGTCCTTTTTCACCTCTATTTCCTTATATCTTTCCAAATTTTATTATGAAGAGCCCATCCGAGCCTGAGAAAATCTGGTCCTTTTTCACCTCTATTTCCTTATATCTTTCCAAATTTTATTATGAAGAGCCCATCCGAGCCTGAGAAAATCTGGTCCTTTTTCACCTCTATTTCCTTATATCTTTCCAAATTTTATTATGAAGAGCCCATCCGAGCCTGAGAAAATCTGGTCCTTTTTCACCTCTATTTCCTTATATCTTTCCAAATTTTATTATTAAGAGCCCATCCGAGCCTGAGAAAATCTGGTCCTTTTTCACCTCTATTTCCTTATATCTTTCCAAATTTTATTATGAAGAGCCCATCCGAGCCTGAGAAAATCTGGTCCTTTTTCACCTCTATTTCCTTATATCTTTCCAAATTTTATTATGAAGAGCCCATCCGAGCCTGAGAAAATCTGGTCCTTTTTCACCTCTATTTCCTTATATCTTTCCAAATTTTATTATGAAGAGCCCATCCGAGCCTGAGAAAATCTGGTCCTTTTTCACCTCTATTTCCTTATATCTTTCCAAATTTTATTATGAAGAGCCCATCCGAGCCTGAGAAAATCTGGTCCTTTTTCACCTCTATTTCCTTATATCTTTCCAAATTTTATTATGAAGAGCCCATCCGAGCCTGAGAAAATCTGGTCCTTTTTCACCTCTATTTCCTTATATCTTTCCAAATTTTATTATGAAGAGCCCATCCGAGCCTGAGAAAATCTGGTCCTTTTTCACCTCTATTTCCTTATATCTTTCCAAATTTTATAAGGAAACCAAAATCTGTTGCAAAAAATGACGAAAAAATGTCACTGATGTTAAAACTAAATGGAACGTTAGGACCTTTAAGTTGACAGCCGTAATATCGCTCGGAAAAATTGACCGGATACGCTATAAAGTTATTAAGTGTTTCTAGACAAGTGGTCGAGTGACAAAATAATAATTTAATATAATTACTACTGTTGTACATATGGTGCACTTTGAACGTGGATAATTAGGACGACACTACTATTATCTAGGACATCTAGCACACGACAATCAGTAAGTTTTCAGTTTCATACGCCTAATTATCTGGTACTTCTGTCAAACACTTTAAGCTAATGCAATAGCAGCAGTGAGTCAACTGATGATTGATAGGACCTTTAGGGGTTCCAACCCAATGGTAATATAATTTCAACGACATTTCCTAAATTTGTGTTCCAATTTTCAAAAAAAAAAAGTCGAAAACATTCCCGTTTATAAAGTAGCTAGTAAACGTATTGGTTTGTATTGTGTTGTACAGTCCAATCACTTATGATTTTTACTTTAGCGAGGTCATAACATCAACATCAATATGAATTATTTAGCCGGAGATTCTAATTTATACCCTGATTGACACCATTCCCAGGCTATACCCTGACGGGTATCCTGGGACCCTTCCTAGGCAGCAACCACCCCAGCTGCCCCCTCAAGAAAGGGATCTCGGACCGCGTTTCATGTCTAATGCAAAAAAAACAAAAGCTATTGCAGGACGCGAATGCCGGTCTATTTTGGAGCCTTGGAAGCTGTTGTCTATACTGTTGTATTGGCGGCTCAGACGGCGTTGTCACGATGCTGCCCTATCGTTGGGTACTTTGAGGCATGCTCGTTTTTGGATCTCCTCGTTGGCGAATGCTTGGAGGCCTCCTCGTTGGTGGATACTTAGAGGTCTCCTCGTTGGTGGATACTTGGAGGCCTCCCTTGTGACTGTTTTAGTGTGAAACGTCCCCTGGATTTAGCTCCAGCATTATGGTTGCCACTTTTAGGTAACTATATCATTAAATTTTCAATTATAATAATACAATCGGCGTGACAAATCCGATCACATCTTTTATATGTGGAATTTTCGTACATACTGGTAGTTTAGCCAGTATTGATTTGTTTCTTATCAATGACTGTCAATCAAGGTCATTCCTATTAAAAATGATATAAAACGTATATTCAATTTAATTTTTTAATAAAGAATATAAAAAAATTTAATTTAATTAAATTTTTATTCTTGACTAATTTTATTATATGTCATATAGGTATATTTATTAATGTATATATAAGTATGTCGTGTACATATAAATTATGTTATATATCATACATAATTTAAGTTATATATATACTTACACATATATATGTTATATATAAAACATTATACATCTATTATTTATAAATATGTATATAAAACTGTAAATTATGCCAAAAAAACTTACTTAGAGAGGTATTTTTGGGCAGCCTTGTTCTTTTTGCCTGCAATTGTAATAACGAACGATTACTACGAAGCAGTGTTGTGGTCAAATATAAACAAAAAATATGGACCGGCACGGAAGTCAGCACTGAAGCTTGGTTCAAAATTGACCATTATCAAGCCAAAAAGACACAAAATATGGTTATAAATATCAATATTATTAAATGAAACGGGTTTAAAATATAATTACTTTAATCACACGCTAGTCAGACAACCGATAACATATATAAAATTCCTAGAAGTCTGTCGTAAGCGTTCTGCTGGGACCCCAAATAAGGGTCCCAATTCGAGGTCAGCCTTTTGATCAGCGGAAGCCGCATAAAATATCGGGGTTAAAGGTCGTTAATACGAGCCACGGTAGGCCCAGCAGGGTATGTCCGGACGCCGTCCAGCCTTGTTCAGGAAGCCCGGGACCAGGGGTGTTATTGTCGCACATGGAGCAAGTCGAGGCCTAGTAGTGGCCGGAGAAAGAAGCTCTACATTTGGCAATCCTAGTTTACGCCGAGCCCAAACTTCAAAAACTGTAAACAATCATTCAGAAACGGCATTTACATTAAAACATCACAGTGAAAATCGCGAACATACTGTAAACTCAAACATTAACCCCTTCGACCCAGTTTCAAATTCCCAAAAATTTATCATATATAAATCTCGATAAAATATATTTATTTTCACTATATTACTAGCTCGTAATAGTACAAGTAGCGAGTAATAGCTATAAATAATTACAACAGGGACGTAGCCAGACTTCTATTTTAAGGGGAAGCAAGCCAAATTCAGGAAAGAGGGCCAAATTCAATTCAAATGGGGCAAGCCGATTTCATGGGACCAAAAATATTCCATATTTATAAAACGATTCATTACGTCAAATTTACACTGAGTTTGCACAAGTAAAAAAGAATTAAGGAATGTATTTCCATTAAAACAACTCATAACCAGAGGAAACAAAAACAATTACACTCTGCCAGAGATGTAGTCGTCGGCTACAAAAGAAAATCCATTCCGCAGCTATTGAGTATGAAATTGATATTTTTCAATTGTTTTCCAATGAAGGGCAAACACAATCTCTGGGAGCGCCCCCCCCACCCGGCTACATGCCTGTCTAACTAATAGATTCCTAGATCCATAATAGTTTAATTCCATTCCCACGATACTTACCGGCAAAACACGCCAAATGTCGCGACCAACAAAATACGACTGCAACAAGAAGGAAAATTACAAAAAGTGCAATTGCAAGTCCGATTGCAATTGTCAGATAGTCCGATGATGCTTCGCTTGGTTGTTTGCCTGAAACAAAAACCAAAATATTACCGGCAAAACACGCCAAATGTCGCGACCAACAAAATACGACTGCAACAAGAAGGAAAATTACAAAAAGTGCAATTGCAAGTCCGATTGCAATTGTCAGATAGTCCGATGATGCTTCGCTTGGTTGTTTGCCTGAAACAAAAACCAAAATATTACCGGCAAAACACGCCAAATGTCGCGACCAACAAAATACGACTGCAACAAGAAGGAAAATTACAAAAAGTGCAATTGCAAGTCCGATTGCAATTGTTAGATAGCCCGATGATGCTTCGCTTGGTTGTTTGCCTGAAACAAAAACCAAAATATTACTAATAAATCTAGAGTTGGTTTTCAAAACATTTCGGTGTCCGGGTCCGGTTATTTTATTTTCCAAGGCCGCCCGGGTCCGGGTAAGGGTATTTTCTTTTGCAAGGCCAAGATCCAACTATGGTTATTTTATTTTCCAAGGCCCGGGTCCAAGTCCGGTTATTTTATTTTCCAAGGCCCGGGTCCAAGTCCGGTTATTTTATTTTTCAAGGCCCGGGCCAAGTCCGGTTATTTTATTTTCCAAGGCCCGGGTGCATGCCCGGTTATTTCTCTTCCAAGGTCCGGTTCCGGTTATTATATTTTCCGGCTCTGGGTATTAATTTTGAAACCTTTCAACTCTAAGTCAAACTAGCTCTTAAACCAATTTTATGTCCTAAAACAGCTAAAGAACACTTAAAAGAACAATTATTTAGCGATCCGTTCTAATAAAGGCAACATCCATGACTGTCTAAACACTACCTCACATGTGCTTTCTCATCGATAATACGATAAAAACCATACAATTCGGACGCTCTGTTGAAGAACATTTCTAATTTTACAACAAATAACGGTATGTAGCTGCATACTAGATACACTCAATGGACATAATTTCTATATGACATTTTTGATTCCAACATATCTTTCGACTTAGCGACAGCTATAATTTCACCAGATTCAGTAGTTACAAAAGGCAAGAACTGCAAAACGCAGGAGAAGAACATTTCCCAATAAGCCATGGATTTTCCCGCATTTGAGGCAAATATTTTCTCAACAAATCATCGTATCGAATATAATTTTAGGATCTTTGAACATGCACAATGAATCGTTCAATCATCTTGAAGGAAAATTTAAAAATCCGATTCGAGAAAATTAATGCAATGATTAGACTGATTTTAGTTAAAAATTCTTGAAAATTGTGAAAACATGTAATATGTAATATTAAATTATGACTTTGAACGACTTATCATGAATACGACAGTTGGATAGACCCACAGCACCATCACCAGTGTCCTTATGAAAATGGTTTTCTACGGTGAGACTCTTCACTTGACAAGAACCATGGCGAAAAAACAAGTAACTAGTTAGTTAGTTATGATTTTATAGACTGCTTACCACTAATTGTATTCAAATCCACACTATGTTCCATTGTTCCAAACGCGTTTTCGATTTGTAGCTGAATCGATTTCGACTGGTCCTCAGCACGAAACGGGTTGATTTCAAGAACAATTTCGTAGCATTGTGGATAGGTGTGGTTCTGAAAAATATAATGAAGCAATAGTAGATTAAACAATAATTAAGACGTCCCGTTAGATCTCTTTCATAACCAAAATCATTCCTATTATCAATCATTCGTTCGAACAAATGACGTTGATATCTGCGGACAAAAATATGTTTAATATATTCAGAATTTATATAAACATAACCCCTTCAAATAACCGCAAAAGTTTGATATTTCAAATGTACAATTGGGTCGTACGACGAGAAACGTGGATATTAGCACTAAGGTCCCATATTATTGTTTATGGATTCGATTCAAACTTCCGTAAGGTCAATAATGCACCAGCAATACAATAAAGATGATAAATCACAGTGTTGACAAAAAAATAATTTCAAGCGTTGCTTCTCTATAGTTGTGTGTGTAACTCGTCGGGCAATAACAAAGTTAAGGCGTGTTCACATTCAATTTGAGCTCAAATTTTGATCAAAGTTTGAAAGCATCTTTTTTGAATTTTTGGTAAGTATGACTGTGCGAACACTGTTCAAACTTTTCAAGAAAATTCCTGTAGCCAATCATCGACAAGATTCATTACTTGAAAAAGTTTGAGCTCAAATTTTGTTGTGAAATTTTGAAATATCGCAATTTTTCGTTACAAATTACGGTCACATTTTGATCAAATTTTGAGCTCAAAATTTGAGCAAAAAGTTTTAGCGTGTGAACATGCCTTTAGGTCCCCAATTTAGTAAAAAAACTTCAGAGCAATTTGAAACCTAGACGTGATCATTTAAATAAATTGCGTTTCAGACAACGGCAGCAATTTATTTGCAAGAATTTTTTTATATTCTATTCACGCGTCGAGTGAATTAGTTGTGGAAATCCATGAGTGCAGCAATGAATTATGTGCAACACAGAATAAGTTTTTCTCCGTGACAACAGCTAGCAAAAGAGATATTACTGCTGGGTTACGCTCGTTCCGTTACGATAATTTTAAAATTTGATTTTTGTTAAATCGAACTTTCTGGAAAAACGAAACACCAAATTTTAAATATTTAACAAACAGCGCTCGAAAATTAAAACTAAAGTTTCATGAAAAATAATTAAAATACATGTTTTTGCGTCTAAAACAGATATATAGCTGGGATATCCATTCGCTGACAATTTTGCACGGGGGCATGAACTGGGGACCTCCTGGTTCCGAACCGGGACACCCGATTTTAAGGGACATTTTGCCAAGAGAGACACGGTAAAACAAATCGTGTCAGAAACACTGCCAATACGCTTTTGATGGAGAAAAGAAGCGATTGTGAAGCAAATTTTGACAAAATTTGCGAAATTTTTGGCTTCCGGACGGAATTACAGCACAAATTTTGATCAAATTTTATGTACTTTAGAGGTGTTTTTGCTGAGAAGAAACAAAAAATGCCAAGAGGCGATGAACAGGGGTGAGCCCAAAATTTTGTCAGGGGGCACAAACTGGGGCCACTCGGTTCGGTTTATGCCAAAGGCCACCGCCGCTCCCCCCCCCCCCGATTTTGGAGAGCCAACCGTTGTATCCTCATTTGAGCTATTGCCAAGCTAAAAGAGTTTCAACATTGCGGTTTTAGGCGGTTATCGAATGGCACAAGTCTCGCTAAAACTGTTGAAACAACGGCTTATGATGACAAATAAAAGACCCGCATATTTGAGTTTAAGCCTCACAATGTTCCATCGCATTGTCTCGAATCCTTTATCGTTATTAAATCCCCATACGTCATTTTGCCCCATAACTTTTCCCACGGCAAAAAATTC